>JAPKLW010001515.1:44246-88632 GCA_026898455.1 Plectranthus barbatus | reverse complement strand
AAAAAATGAAGTTCACCACATGGACATACATAATAAGACTTCCCTCCAATAAATAATGCTGGAAATGCATATAACACAATATCCAAATTTATATAAATGAAATAGAGAATGGGGGAGTGTGTAGAGAAAGATTGGAGAAGACAATTTTATATAAATCAATTGAGATTAGTTAAGTAAAATGATGTATGAGAATTCAATTAACTGATAAATCTTAAAATTAGAGCTAAGTTCGATCCAATTTTAACATTTTAATGCTATAGATCCACATAAAAAATAGAATTAATATAATTAGATAATAAATATTATTAAAAATATATACACACTGCGCATCGCGCAGGCAGCAATCTAGTATATATTAAGATAAAATAAACAAATATATAATTATATACTCCCTCCGTCCCATTGCATTAGACACGGAGGGAGTGACACATGAACCAAGACAAATAGTGTTTGAATATTTAAAGAAAGATTAACATATAAAATATTAATAAAATAATTACTAATTACAAACTTAAAAAATTAGAGAAATGCAGAACGGCGGTGGTGAGAGGCGACGATGAGAGGAGGGCGGCGGCGGTGGTGCTGGGCGACGGTGAGAAGCGATGGCGGTGGGGGGAGATGTGTTGTCGACGGTGGTGCTGGGCGATGGGCGACGGTGGTTCAGAGACCACGGTGGTGGTTCGCAGGGGAGAGGAGACGGTGTTGCTGGGCGAGAGGGGGCTGTGGTTCAGATTCGCGGTGGTTCGCAAAGGAGAGGCGGTGGTGGTTCGCATGGGAGAGGGGGCGGTGGTTCAGAGGTGACGGCGGTGATGCTGCGGTGGTGGTTCGCAGGGGAGAGGCAAAATATGTTGGTGAGAAGCGACGGCGGCGGTGGTGAGACGGTGGTGAGAGGCGGTGGTGAGATGGTGGTGAGACGGTGGTGTAGACGTTGGTGAGAGGTGGTGGTAGAGGAACTTGTAAATGAGAATGAATCTTAGATGGGTGGGGATTTAGGGTTTCAGAGGGGTAGGGTGGGAATTGTAGAAAATTTGGGGGTAGGGTAGTAATTTTAGGTGTATTTAATTTTGATTAAATTGTGTTAATTTTTTGCCAAAATAGGAAATGTGTGTAATAAATGGGACGGACGAAAAAGGAATACGTGTCTAATTCAATGGGACGGAGGGAGTATTAGTTTAGTAATGTTTAAAGAAAATGTGTGGATCGTCTATACAATAAGGTTATAAACTTCTACAAACGCGAAGCGAGTTACTAGATCGAACCCAGAACCAAGTTATCAAGCCCACTAAATAATTTATTTCATCTATTTTTATTTGGCAGTTATATCCTAAAATCTATTTTTGTGAGAGTAATTTATCATTTATTGTTGACCCAACTATCAACTCACACGAAGTAGATGGATCCGAAATTTATCTTAAGTGGGTTTCATCCTATTTTTCGTAATATATATATATATATATATATATATATATATATATATATATATATAGGGATGCATTATATGGTTACCAACTCTTCTATGTTATATGAGGCCAAAATCCAGCCATTAGATTTAAATTTGGACGATCTTGATTTATTTTGAAAATCAAAAATTTCGGTGCATTATCTAATGAAACATACTACATTATATGGGTATAATGGTAATTTTTATATCAAGAGTTTTGTAATTAGCGTGAAACATGGCACATCCTCATTCTCTCTCTCCTCTAGAATTCTTATTAAACTTTAAATAATCATAACTCACTCAATTTAAATTATTTTTTCACATATTATATATCAAATTAAAGATAATTTAATTATCTTTCAAACGCAATCCCTATTACATATATTTCGAATAAGATAATCACATTAAAAATAAATAATGTAATAGTTAAAACTAAATGATGTACCATAATATAGAAAATAATGTAATGACATATTATATTTAACTTATTTCGATGTTGTTCGTATAAAAAATTGGGAATAATCTTGATGTCATTGTTGCGGTTGCATTTTATAGATAAAAAAGGTGTCTAAGTGGTACATTATGTTTCGCTTGTGTATTATACTATTCATGTCTATAACAACAATGCAAAAATGGGTTACAAAAATGGATAGCAACAAACATATAACGCATTGCATTATATAGATAAAATGGGGCTCTAGTGGTACATTATATGTCGCTTGTGTGGTACATTATGTGTCGCCTGTGTATTACATTATCCATGTATGTTTCTCTGTAATTGCATAATAAAAAAAAAGAACACAGTGCATTAAATAGATAAAACATTGTCGGAGTGGTACATTATGTGTTGCCTGAGTGATGCATTATTTGTCGCATGTGTATTACTTTATTAATATCTATAACAACAATGCAAAAATAAAAATGGATCGCAACAAAAACAAAATGCAGTGCATTATATAGATAAAACTAGATCTGAGTGGTACATTATGTGATGCATGTGTATTACATTATTCATGCATGCAACAATGGTGCAAAAATGGGCAGCAAAAATGGATTCCAACAAAAAAACATAACACAATGCTTTATATAGATAAAACGTGGCCTGAGTGGTACATTATGTGTCGCTTGAGTGGTACATTATGTGTCACCTGTGTATTACATTATCCATGTCTGTAACTGTGAAAATAAAAAACTGCTCTAGAAATTAAAAAAACTACACACTGCTCTAGATAACTAATTCGACAAATTCATGCGCTAACACCTTACTCTTCTTAACCACTTTTCCGATTGTATTTAGTGTCGCTGTTTCCCTTTTCTCTTGCGACTACACAGGGTTGTTATTGAAGAATACAAACGCATCCTTTTCATCACCAGGAGACCTTGCGGTCACCTCTTTCAGTCGCCCTACCCATCACAGATGCACGATTAAAATCACCAATAACAAAAAAGAAGTAGAAATTGCCAAAATCTAAAATGATAAATGAGATCTATGTGAAAAAATCTAGTGTGTTTGATTGGTCTTGTCCTAAATATCTGCATCACTTAACAAATAATTAATTTATGAATATATTGAGTGTGTTCATGTCATCTAAACATTTGAAAAATATTAATTAATTCAAAATTAATTATTTGTTGTCGTCATAACATGAATAATTAATTCATGTTGGCGGCGTATGGAAAAATTATGAAAACAAAACATAAAGACATTTTGCATACCTAATTTGCCCTTAAATTAAAAATACGGAATTCAAAACATTAAAAAAAACTGAATCTAAGCCGTTAGATTACAATAATTAAAGGTCCATATTTGGTCTCATATAACATTTGAGAGATGGGTAACATATGATCACAACTATATATATATATATATATATATATATATATATAGGGTAGTGATCAGATGAGAATATGAGTTACTATGAGAAATAAGAATAGATCTCACGCGTCCATCTAATCAAATCGACGAACATGATTCATTCTCAGCAAATTGAAAAACGCAGCATTTTTGCCCCAATATCCTGCAATTTTAGCCTTTAAAGGCTAAAACTGTAAAAATACTCAAACACAAACAACAACCTGCATTTTAAGCCCGATTTACTTCATTTTTAGCCCGATTTACTTCATTTTTACATAAATACGAATTAAAAAAAATTAAACATCTTCTTCTTCAAAGAAGCAACACGAACATAGTCCTTATAAAACTCAATACCATCATCATCAGTTCTAGAAACTCTGCCCTTAAAACGCTTCATCTCATCAACACACTTTCGAATAAATGAACATGTAAGATACAAAAATGCATAAATTTAACACTAAAAATGCACAATATAAAAGTAAAAATGAACGTCGATCTGAATAAAATAAATTTTTTTAAACTATATTCATGCACAATTAACAAAGTCGAGACCGAACACGAATGCGAAATCCAGAAGCAAAGAAAAAAAAATTAATCGATAGAAGAAATATAAATCAAATCGAACGAAGAAGGAAGAAGAAGAAATCAAATCGCGCGAAGAAAGGAATAAATGAACCTGTAAGATACAAAAATGCACAAAGTTAACACTAAAGATGCACAATATAATAGTAAAAATGAATGTCGATCTGAATAAAATAAGTTTTTTAAACTATATTCATGCACAATTAACAAAGTCGAGACCGAACACGAATGCGAAATCCAGAAATAAAGAAAAAAAATCTGACCGACAGAAGAAATATAAATCAAATCGAACGAAGAAGGAAGAAGAAATCAAATCGCGCGAAGAAAGGAATAAAAAATCTGATGAGATACTATTTCAGATTTAAAAATAAGCTAAAATTACAAAATAACCTTAATTTTGCAAAACTGCAGGATAATCGAGGAAAACTGCACACGGAGTGAAATAGATCATGAGCGTTGAAATCACAAAATCAAAGGCTGAGATTTAAGTGGTCCCTTAGATGAGAGAAGAGAATGAATCTAGTCCATCAAATGAGGTCTTTGGACGGTTAAGATCATTTTTTGGGCGAAAATAAAAAGTTGCATTGACGTGTTAATAATAGTTGCATAGTAAATGCATTAATGGCAAAAAAAAAAAAATCAAATCAAATCTTATATATAAATCTAACATTATCTGAAGTTACTAATCAAATCAAAACTTACCTTTTCCGAACTTGGTTTGTGACTTCATATCTTCTTCCCACAAAGAAAGTTCCGTTAAAAAAACTCTTATATATAAATCTAACCAAGATCGAAGACCACAAAAATTCTATTTGATTGAAAAAAAACCCTAGCTTAGTTTGCGTCTGAAAGAAAAGAGAAAAAGAAATCATGATGGCTGAAACTCACATCTGCAGCAACAATGGCGATGGTGATGGAGAGCAGCAGCAGCAGCAATGTTTGCGGGGCATGGATCTTAATTTTCATTGATTGTGAATCTAAATCTTAAAATTCTTGTGATTATTATACTGCAGCTGTACAAGGGTATATAATGCATATTTGCAGGCTTATATAATGCATATTTGCATGTTTATATATTTTCAGATGTAAGTTGCATTATTAAGCTTGTAAATCTGCATTATCTACAAATACATAGTTGCAGTATCTTATTTTTACTACAATTATCTTTTTCGAAATATATGCAATAGTGATTTCGTTTGAAAGATAATTAAATTATCTTTAATTTGATATACAGTAAGTTAAAAAATAATTTAAATTGAGTGAGATATGATTAATTCAAGTTTTATGAGGAAATTAGAGGAGAGATTTATAAGCATATTTGGATTTATATGTATATATAGATATAATTATATACATTATAATGTGGAAAGGGAATTATTATGCATATATATATGTATAATGTTGGAAATTATAAATTATATATAAAATATATATAAGTCATATACTATATTTTCCACCATATATTATAATTTAGAGAGAGAAAGAGCCAAAACCCTCCCCCATCCCAAAACCCGTCAGCCACCTTCCGGCCAACTCCGGCGACCATTCGACAAGCCAACACCACCATTGGAAAGCTCTCGTTCCAAGCTTCGTTTTGAGTACTCTTGGGCTCCGAGGGGACGATAAACGAGGGAGATATCGAAGAGAGAAGTTGAGGTAAAATTTAAGATTTATATTCGTGATTTTGGGTTGAATCTCATTATTCCGGCCAGTAATTGGTGTTTTGATGTTAGATTCGTGTTTCCCATCGTGTGTAGATCGTTCAGACGTAAAAAAACTCAAGTTTCCTCGCCAGAAATCGCGTCCGCCGCAGTGAGAGGAGGAGCTCCGGTGAGCTACTTTTCCTTCCTGATTTCTTCGTGTTTTTCGATGTTTTAGTGCTATATTCATGTTCATTGAGGTCTGGGGAGTCGAAATATGTAATTGCATGTTGAATCGGGGTTGTGGGGAGTGTTTAAGGCGAGTTACAGGTCAGTCTCCGGCAAGCCGTGAAGAAGACGACCTATGTCGATCGACACAGGTGTGTGTCGATCAACACAGAGGCTGGTCGACAAGGGTGTTCTGACACAGTTTTATCGATCGATAGAGGCTGGTCGACAAGGGTGTGTCGACCGAATACCATTTGAGGGTGAATCGACACAATTGTGTCGATCAACAAAGGTTTGTGTCGATCGACACTGAGCTAGTCGACAAGGTTGTGTTGACCGGGAAGTAACTGTGTCAACTCAGGGCTGTGTCAACCGACACAGAACCCTGTCGGTCGACACAGAGCCCACACTTGGAGAGATTCGATCATTTTATCCTATCTTTTTCCTGTTCGAATCTCAATTGATTATGATTAAGACATTATTGTCCTAGATCATCCATACTGATTCGGATATCCTTATTTGCTTGTAGGAGATTGAAGCAGGAAGAATAAGCTCAAACTAGCAAGAAAGCATCTAGCCTTTAAATAAAAAACAAGGTGGGAAACTATTTCAGTATAAAACAAAAATGTGTGTTTTCTTTTCCAAAATGTGTTAAAATTTTTGTTTTAAATTGAGACTGTAATGCATGTTTTGTGCTATTGTATCTGTCCTCTGTCGATTCCCATCGACAGAGAGTATAACTAATGAGTTTAGGACCAGGTTCCCATAACTGCGCTAGAACTCATTTAGTGAACATGGTAGAAGCCCCTTTGATATTGTTGGGTGAATTGTCCCTATGTTTTTGTTGGAATGAGGCGGAGTGTCCTCCAGTTGGATCCGGTGAATATTACTTAAACGATCGGGTCTCAAAATGGATTTCTGAGACTAGTGCACTTAGATGACAGTAGGTTGAGTGTGTTTACATTCCTAACTGATCATCGTAACTTGGAAGTATGCCAACTTCCAATTACAAAACTAAAACAGATATGATAACATGTAAATAGCACGTGCAAAATAAAATGTTTTAGATAGCATGGTCCTTTTCAACAAAACCCCATGTCTATCTATGTGAGTTGCATAGCATTTCTCCTATATAATGTATGTTTTCGGGCATGTTTCTCATTGGGTACATTAGTACTTAGCCCCTCGTATTATTTTTAAAATACGTAGGTTAAGCAGCGAGGATGGACTAGCAGGGGTGTAAACGAGCAGTGCGAAGTGTTTAAATCTCAAGGTCCTGAGATATGCATCTCCATATGCATATCTCCACCACGTATCACACACGCTGCTACACTCTCTGATTTACCCTTTCCACTTTTGAATGGTTAAACAATTTGAATTCTGTTTTGTAAACTTGACTCGAAGTATGAATTTCAAATGTTTATTTATCTTTTCATTTCAATTTAAGTCTTCCGCTTTATTATTTTGAGAATGTGTTTAGATAAAAACCTGAAACATCAATGTAACGTGGCCCTAAATTGGGAAGGTCAGTTGGGGGCGTTATAAATTCATAAATTAAATAACAAAATAAATAGAGATATTAAATCTGGACCACTTATTTCATCAAATCAAAGACCATGATTTATTCTCTTCTCCTATCTAAGGAGGACTTGTGATATGATCACTCCTCTATATATATATAGTTGTAATCATATGTGAACCACTTCCTAGATGAGAAATAAGACTAAATCTCAACCTTTTATTTTTGAATTTTAATTGACTCGATAAATTGGTTGAATTTGATTTATTATTATTAGTTTCCATTTTTAATATAATTGAAGGGTGGCTTTGGTATTTTATTTTGGCAGTTTAAATTATTCCCTAACACTCTCCTAATTTCACTCTTGTATTATTTATATTCTATATCTTGTTTATTTTTATGAATTGTGTTTTATATAGTCTATGGGCATTCCACCATGGTGATGGCAACGACAATTTTTTCGATGACGGCATTGCAAATTTGGTAATAGGGAGTCTCGTCGTCACCTTAGAGCGAGTTTATTCAATTCTGTTTAGTTTTCATATGTATTAGAGTTCACCGTTCTTTTGTGCTAATGTTATTCCAAATTCATGTCATGAAACTTTTTTTATAAGTTGATCATAGTTTTAATGTTTTGACGTTAGCCATTGTTTTATATGCATGCACTTGTTATTACATTATTAACTAAGATGATGAAGGTATGTTTTAATATGTTGGGAAAATTATCAAAGTTTCCCTTCCCCAGTTGATAGCTTAGATCTTTTGATTTGGTGTTTAAGTGTTTTGGTGGATCAAATCCTAAGTCCAACCAGCGTCAGTTTGTCTCTAGAATAGCTCTAGTCTCAAATGTAAAGTCCTGTTTAGGTCTTTTGAGTTGTAAGTCGTAGCTGATCAAGACTCATGTTGGCTACTGTTCACCAGCATGAGATGTGCTTACCAGTTGAGAGAAGTCTCACCAGCAGACGACTGAGAAGTCTCAAGAGCTAATGACTGGCTACTGTTCACCAGTTGGAAGGATTTCACCAGCAGGAGGCTGACAAATCCTACCAGCAGAATATGTGTTCTGGCTGACACTATTCACCAGCGGTGAAGCCACCAGTCATGGGAGATTCCAAGAGTTAACATCCAGACAAATTGGTAGACCTTGATTGTGCTAAGGAAAGTCACCAGCAGAGACTGCCAGCACAAGATCACCAGTATGTTCTACCAGTCGGAGGTTACCAGCAGAATTGAAGATTCGTTCTCCCAGAGTCTTAGAGACAAAAAGAAGATTCGTCTGAGGAATATACTGACAAAGTAAGACTTTAAGGAAGGATATCCTTAAAGTCTATCAGTTCAAGACACCAGTTGCGATTCCTCGTACTGACGAAATAGAGCCGTTCTGACACAAAGAGGTCTGTGTCAGAAAAAGCGGACACAAGCATGGCGCTTTCCGGAAATTCCTACCTGCCACCGTCAGAAGGACATGCGCGGACAGAGACCATTCCGGATGTGTCCAAACGGCTAGAATATTTGAATGGGATCCCTCGGCTATAAATACCTGGGATCCATCAACATTCAATGTTCTTGGCCAACTCTCCACCTACCGAAAGACTGAAATTTATTACGCTCAAGCAAGTAAAAGCATACGACTTTCGAGGCCTTTCAAAAGGCTATCCGTGTGTTGATTTATTCAAACACGAGACTTCAAGCTTCCAGCTTGTAAGTTACAGACCTCGCTTGGTGTTCTTTCTCTTTCTGAGGAAGAACATAGCAGCTCTAGAGCCAGCCAACTCTTGAGTTATTACGGGCAGTTTGCCGTAGAGGATTTACGTTCTTGGGAGAACTCAACACCCAACCAGTCAGCTGTGGAGGTTGAAGTGACGTGCTCGCACTCCACCAGCTGAGAGAGTTGAAGAAGGACAAGGACCGGGAGCGGTTGATCCAGTGGACTGGTAGACGGGGCATCTACCAGCTGGAGATAGATCGTAGGACTCTTTGTATCGGATTACTCTTATAGTGAATTTCCAGTGAGTCGACTGGAGAGTGGACGTAGATCAGTTGATCGAACCACTATAAAAATCCTTTGCCTTTATCTGCTTTCAGTATTTAAATTTGTATTTGAAACCCAGCACTCAAGTGCTGGTGTATATCTGAAAACTGATAACTGTGCAAACTAGGCTTAAAATATTCTAAGTGTTGAGCTATCAGCTGACCAGCCAGTCAGCCAGCCAGCTAAGCAACCAGCAGGACAGAGTGCAAGTTAGACTTATAAGTTCAATATTTCCGCTGCGTAACGTTATACACTCTGATAAACCGGGACCAACATAATATATAAGTGTTGAGGGTGAATTTGTTGAGATTACGGAGCCCCGAGAACTATAAGAAAAAACAAGCAGGAAATGACATGGCAAAGATATACAATGAAAATAAACGGGTCACTAATTACAAAGAATCGAACTGGACTGAAATTATGAAAGTATTTGAGCTTTGGGATTTCTTCGTCTGGTTTCCAATAAACAAAGGTCTAGTCTTTTTCTATATTCTCGTTGCCGTCCTTTTTTGACGTTTGAGGAGGTATTTATAGGGAGCGACCAGCTCTAAGGTTTCCGCGCTGTTCTCAACTGTCTGGAGTTGAACCCGCGAATTTCGGGACAGTTCATCAACGTGGTGGCTTCGGTGGCTCCGATATCTTCGTGAAGTAGCCGTTGATACGCCCGTTGGCCTTCGAGTATTGAGTGGTTGAGGTTATGGTTCGTGATCACCATATCGAGCTCCTTTTTTGCTAGTTGAGACTCCAACGACCTTAATCGAACTGCTCTTGATAATCATCGAACTGCTTTCCGCTACGGCAGGTCATAGTTCGAACTAGGTCTTTCGTTCCTATCAGGCCCAAAACGTTATTAATCCGTCGTTGGGCTTCTGCTTGGCGCATTTGCTGGGTCGGATCTGATTCAGTCCACCAACAATAACCCCTTTGACTTGGCCGGTCAGACCTGTTGTGACCTGTCAAGTCAAAAATAGTGATCGAATTTATATTTGCTTGATTCATTTCCCAGGTTTTGGCCCTTCGAACTACCTCATGGGTGGTTCGACTTTATTTTGGGTGTTCGTGGACACCTCCCGGCTCGGAGGACCAATTCCTCTATGGGGATCCCCAGCCGCGCAGCCCCACGAAGCTGCTGCGGGTGCCGATCACCGTGGGCCCGAATCCGCGGCGTTAGTTTGGGCAGTTCAGGTTCTGCCTTGTTTCTATTTTTGGCCACCTGGTGAGCCCCAGCGAACTCAATGGGTTCGAGGTTAGGGTCTTATTATGAAGCCTAGGGCGTGTAGCCCCTGATGATTTGTTCGGGATATTTGAGCCCCGGTGTTTATCTTTCCGAACTCTTAGTTGGCGAACTGCTTTTGCGCAGCGGTTGTATGAATTTTTTGCGGCAAAAGCCGATGGCAGTTTTGTAATAACCGTGGGAGGTTTGGGTGGTTTCAAGGCAGTTGAAAGGGCGCTTGGGTATAACTGCCTAACAACGTGCCATTTGTATCACTTTTCCCGATACTTTCTCTCTCTCTCTTTTTCTCTCGTGATTTTTGGTGAACGAACATCGCATTTTTTGTATTTCCGGTGACCGCTTGTTTTTCAGAGTTTCATTTCACGTCCCACGCACCAGGTAGTACCCTTCTCCATCTTCTTCATCTTCTTTTTGTGTTAGTTTCGCGTTTTGTGACTCAAGGGTCTTCTAGGGTTCTTGGCTGATTTAGGGAACGATGGGCTGACAAGAGCTCTTTCTCTCCCCTTTTTATGCTTAGGTTAACCCCCTCTTTTTCTCCAAGATCTTGTTTGTTGTGCAAGCGATGAATTCGTCCGATTCCGATTCCCAGAATCATCAGGGTTCCGAGTCTGGGGGCGCGCATTCGACGCTGCCTTTTACTCCTTCTCCGCCTAGGGCTCCGGGTGCCCGTGTAGATGTGGGTCCGGACTGGAATTTGGTTTTTCAGAGCCCTAAGAGGGCTGATTTGGGTGCGAGCAGGGTGGATGTGGTGTCGGATTCCGCAGACCACAGAGTGTTGTCTGAGGCGTTCCAGGGGGTGGAGCGGACGTTAACCGGTGGTGAGGCCGGTGGATCGGGTCGGACCGCTGAAGATGCAGGCGTGGGTCCTGAAGGTGCAATTGCGGAGCCCGAGTTGGCTGGAGACTATGTGCTTCCGTCTGGCTGGCGGACCCACAGGGTCTTGGGTGTCGTGTCGACGGTGACCCGTGGTACTATGTCGGCCTTGGCGGAGGTTATTCCCGTAAGGTACGTGAGGTATCGTGTCCCGAGGGCGGAGAACCGTTGTTTCGACCCCCCTGCAGGTTTTGTGGCCTTTTACACTGCAGCGATGGACAACGGTGTAGGGCTTCCTGCCCACCCTTTCTTTTCGGAGGTTCTGGCCTCCTACAACCTATCTCTATTCCAGCTTTCCCCGAACTATTGGTGCCACCTGGTCGGTGTTCTTTTGGTATGGGTGGATATGGGTTTAGGGCTTCCGACGGTTCGAGAGTGGCACTATATGTACCGCTTCAACCAGTGCACGGATAAGCACTACTATTACTTCACCCGGTGGTCTACGGGGTGATCAAACCTCATCAAGAAGCCTCCGTCGAACTCGCCCGGATGGTGGACCACCTATTTTTATCTTAAGTTGAATGAAGAGAGACCCGAGTTCCTAAGGGGAGTGCCGATTCGTGGGTTCCCGATCCTTTATTATCATGGTAATTCGTGGTCCTCTTCGATCTTACTAACTGTTTTCTTGTTTTGCTTCTGTAGGTCATCTGCGAACTGAGCTCACGCCTGAGGAGCAGGCTCGCGTGGATAGTGTCAAGGATAGGGAGTGGCTGACAGTCCAGAACGGCCGATTTGTTACCGCGACTACTCTGCTCAATCGAAAGGGACTTTTCACCGATTTGCCTGAAGAAATGACCCGTCGACGCCCTCAAGTTCCTCCAGAGCAGGTGGCCAGGGCCCTCCGTGAGAAGAAAAGGGCGCGAGATGAGGAGGAAGCCCGTTGTCATTCTGCGAACCCTCTGAAGTGCCCGAACACGGAGTCCAAATGTCCGGCTCCCCCTCCGCCCCCTTTTAGGGCTCCGCAGGAGATGAGGGTCAAATCCTCTCGCCCGTCGATCCGTCAAGATGCCTCACAGCGGATCGATGACAGAGGGAAGAACAATGAGAAGGAGCCCGAGCAGCTCGAGCGTCGCAGACGCCATCAGTCTAGGGAGCGCGGGACGTGCCATGAGAAATCCAGCAGGACCGTCATTACTACTGCGGCGCCCTCGGACTCTGAGAAGTGCGCCGAGGAGATCTACCAACTTCGAAAGGAGTCCGACTCCTCGAAGAAGTATGTAGATTCTCTGAACGAGAAGGTGGACGCAGCGGAGGAGAGGGCTACCGCGGCGGAGGTGAAGCTCGGTGCTGCTCGAAAAGAGGTCGAGGCTACTCAGGCGGAGCTCAATGATCTGAGGAAGAAACTCGGGGAGGCTCAAGCGGACTCTGCCAAGCTGCAAGCAGATCTGAAAACAAGGAACGATCAGCTCATCTCTCTTGACTCTCGGCTCAAAACTCAGCGCGAGAGTTATACAACCGAGGTCCAGAAGTACGAGGAGAAGATCGCCCTGTTGCAGACAGGCGAGGGTTTGGAGTTCGGGGCGCTTATCACCTCTCTGCACTTTGCCAAAACGTACGAGGTACTTTTTGAGCTTTATCTTCGTTTGCTTCTATCTGATCTCCTAGTAGACTCTCGCCGAGCAGGTCGAGAGTGAGGTCCAGGAAAGGATTGCCAGGAAGTTCCCGGACCTCGACCTCAGCGTCTTGGATGAGCCCGAGCCGGAGGAGGGGCTGGAGCGGGAGCAGGAGCAGGAGCAGGAGCAAGAGTCCGAGCAGCAGAATGCAGAGCAAGATCAGAAGCAGCTCGAATACTCCTCTCGGGAGGTTGATGTTGGACTGAGGCAAGATGGTTTAATGCCTGGTCTGACTCCGACTTCAACCGAAGGCCCCGGTCCGACCCCGGACGAGTCCACCGCCGCCTAGCCTCATCTTTGTTAAAAACACCTTTAATTTCTGCACGGACAAATTTATTTTTCGCACAGACAGCTTTATTTTTCTGTTCTTTTACTTTCGGAGTACTTCTATGAATGGGTCTTTTTCTGTTTCTCGTATGTTTGTATGACTTGCTTGACGTATTTACTCTACAAAATAGTAGCGATGACAGCGTCGCCCCTCTGATGCTTAAGTCAGTAATTATATTAAGAAACGAAATTTGAAAATGAAAGAGATAGGATGAATTAGAAAACGTTATCTGAGGTGGATTCAGGTCATTCTTCGGTGTCGAGGACCTCTATAGTGGGTCGTGTATTCCTGCCAATGAACTCGTGAGGGGTTGGGCGATGCTCCCTCCAACGCCCAAGTTAGTGAATGCTCAAAAAGTTAATTAGAAATTACAAGAAAGATAGGGTTTTAGAAGAGCGTATCTGGGAGATCGAGTTCATCGACCTCGTTCTTTTAGAAGTAGTACTTATTTAGGTGTTTGACGTTCCAGCTATTTCCGATCTCCCTCCCGTCATGATCCTCTAGGTGGTAGGCACCTCGACCTACAACCCTGGTGACCTTGTAGGGGCCCTCACACGTTGGTGCGAGTTTCCCTTGGCTCTTATCCTTAGTGTTCTGAAAGACTCTTCTGAGCACCCAGTCTCCTTCTCTGAAAGTGCGCATACGGAACTTCTTGTTGAAGAACCTTTCGACCTGCATTCTTCTCTGGGCCATGCTTAGTAGTGCTTGGTCCCTTTGTTCATCGATCAATTTCAGATTTTTTTATCAATTTCTCATTGTTTTCTGCTTCTTGGCAGGTTTCCACCCGTAAACTGCCACCTCGAACTTCTGCTGGGATAACCGCTTCTTCACCGTAGGCTAGCGCGAATGGTGAACTTCCAGTCAAAGTTCTGGGAGTAGTCCGATATGCCCATAGGACTCCAGGGAGTTCTTCTACCCATTTCCTTTTGTGAGTTTCGAGCCTTTTCTTCATAGTGGCCATGATCGTCTTGTTTGTTGACTCGGCCTGCCCGTTTGCTTCGGGGTATCTTGGTGTGGAAAATACCAACTTGATGTTGTACTGTTCACAGAACTCTTGCACTTTTCGTCCCGTGAACAGGGTTCCGTTGTCTGTCCTTATCTCTTTTGGCACCCCGAATCTACATATGATGTGAGTCCACAGAAACTTGATCACTTCCTGCTCTCTTACGTTGGCGAAAGCCTCAGCTTCGACCCACTTCGTGAAGTAGTCGGTGGCTACCAAGATATATTCATTTTGTCCGACTCCTTTCGGTAGCTTTCCCACTATGTCCATCCCCCAAGCCATGAAGGGTCAGGCTGCGATCGTGGCGTGGAGTGGTTCTGCATGGCTTTGGTTAGTCACTTCGAACCTTTGACAGGCTTCGCAGCTTCGCACATAGTTCTTGGCATCCTTTCGTAGTGTGGGCCAGTAAAATCCTGCTGATATTACTTTGTGCGCCAATGGCCGAGCCCCTTGGTGACTTCCAAAATCTCCTTTGTGTATCTCCATGAGGATGGCTTGTCCCGCGTTGTGGTCGAGGCATTTGAGCAGCGGCCCTTCGATGGATCTCCTATACAAGTTTTCATTGTAGATAGTGTATTTGGATGCTGCTCTGGTGAGGTGCACGACCGCGGTTCTATCTGCGGGGAGGGTGTCGTTCGCGAGATATTTCATAATTGGCTCGATCCATGACTCGCCAATGGTTAGGTCCATGATTTCGGCGGTCCTAAATGCAACCGGCTCTTCAGCCCAAGATATGACGATGGGCTTGTTTTGCCTTATTGGTTTGGTGGAGGCTAAGTTTGCTAGTGCGTCGGCTTCTGCATTCTCCTCTCGCGCGATGTGCTTTATTTCGCACTCATCGAACTCTTTTCTCACTTCTCGCGCCGAGGATCTTTGACTTGGAAGTGGTCCTCCATTTGCATCACCACTAGTTGTGAATCTCCGTGCACCTTAAGGCGGCGAGCCCCTAGTTCTTTTGCGAGCTGCATACCCCAAACTAGTGCTTCGTATTCAGCCTCGTTATTAGTTGTCTCAAAATTTAGTCGGATGGCCTTTCAAACATTTCTCCCCAAGGGCTTTGCAGCCTAATGTCGGCCCCGTTACCGTGCATATTACTTGATTCGTCTACTTGGAGAATCCACGGTTCTTTTGCTGCTTCGCCGACTTCTAAGCTTGCGACCTCCTTTTCTGCGTCTATTTGAAGTCCTGTCGTGAATTCAGCTACAAAATCCGCCAGCACCTGCGATTTGATCGTTGTACGTGGTTCAAATTTGAGGTCGTAGCCTCCAATTTCCACCGCCCATTTCAGTAATCTGCCTGACAGGCTGGGTTTTGAAAACACAGTTCGAAGTAGGTAGGACATCACCACTTTGATGGGGTGCGACTCGAAGTAGGGTCGCAGCTTCCTAGACGCTGTTACTAGAGCTAATGCTAGTTTTTCCAGTGCCGTGTACCTTGTCTCGGCGTCGAGCAATGGTTTGCTGGCATAGTGCACGGGATGTTGTTTCCCTGCCGCTTCTTTGACCAGGACTGCCGCAAGGGCGTGTTCGGATACGGACAGCTAGAGTAGTAGGATTTCCTTCTTCTCGGGTTTGGACAGGAGGGGCGGACTGGTCAAGTAGTCCTTTAAGCGCTCAAGCGCCTTTGCACATTCTTCTGTCCACTCGAACTTCTTCCCTTTCTGAAGCACTTGAAAGAACTCGTGCGTTCGATCGGAGTATCTTGAAATGAAACGGCTGAGGGCCGCTAATCTGCCCTTGAGTTTCTGAACTTCTTTCGGACTCTGAGGATGTGCGATCTCCTTTATTGCCCTTATCTGCGATGGGTCAGCTTCGATTCCTCGATTGGTCACTACGTGGCCCAAGAATTTCCTGGAGGCCACCCCGAAGGTGCATTTTGTTGGACTCAACTTCATCCTATATTTGTTGAGCACCTCGAAGGCTTGTCGTAGATGGTGTACATGATCTTTAGCGTCCTTTGACTTTACCAGCATATCATCTATGTATACTTCCATTGTTTTCCCTATGAGTGGCTCGAACATCTTGTTTACAAGCCTTTGATAAGTGGATCCTGCGTTCTTGAGACCGAACGACATGACCTTGTAGCAGTAGATCCCTTTGTTTGTCATGAAGGCGGTCTTCTCTTGGTCTTCAGGATGCATCAGGATCTGGTTATAGCCCGAAAATGCATTCATGAAGCTTAGCAGTTCATGTCCCGCAGTTGCATCGACGATGCAGTCAATGTGAGGCAGTGGGTACGAATCCTTGGGACATGCTTTGTTTAGGTCCGTGTAGTCCACACAGACCCGATTCTTTCCATTCTTTTTCTTGACCACCTCGATGTTGGCGAGCCACGTTGGATATTTTACTTCTCTTACGGACCCAACGTCCAATAGCTTCTGTACCTCTTCATTGATTGCCTCGTTCTTCTCAGCCGGAAATTTTCTTCTCCTCTGTTGTACGAGCCTATGGTATGGGTCAACCTGCAATTTATGCGTCATTACCTCTGGGTCAATTCCTACCATATCTCTGTGTGACCATGCGAACGTAGCTCGCTCAGAACTGAGGAACTCAATCAGTTGCGTCCGAACTTCTAGTTCCAGTCCGGCGCCAATGTTCGTTTTTTTCTCTGGATTGGTTGGATCAAGTTCGACTTCCTCCGTTTCTTCTGATTCTCCCACTGGCGGTAGCGGTTCGCTCCTAGCGAAGTGCTGCTGAGCGCATACTGCCTTGAAACTCGCATAATAGCACTCCTTAGCGCTGTTTTGTTCACCTCGAATTGTACAAACTCCCCCCGCGGTCGAGAACTTGACCACTTGATGAAATGTTGAAGGTACTGCCTTCAACTGATGCAACCATGGTCGCCCTAGCAAGGCGTTATAAGCGATGGGAGCATCGACGACCATAAATGACACATCGTAATATGCCCCTCGCAGTATGTTGGTAGTACCACGGTCCCGACGGTCATTTGGACACCCCGTTGAACCCGATCAGTGGGGTTTGCGATCGAATAATCTTCTCTTCGGGGACTTCCATCTCTCTCAGCGCATGCAAAAATAAGATGTTTGTTGAACTCCCATTATCGACCAGGATCCTCTTCACGAGGCAGTTCGATATTAACAAGGATATTACCAGGGCGTCGTCATGGGGATGGCTTAACCCCAGTACTTCTTCACTAGTGAATTCAATTGGTTGGTGACCCGGGTTTTTGCGCGGGGCTATGGCCTCCTCTGGAGTCAATCGCCTGGATTTCTTGGCGGCAGATCTCGTGATTCCACTTATTTCTGATCCCCCGGTGATACAATTGATAGTTCGGACTGGAACTGGGGGCTTAGGCATATCTGCCTTTGAGGGTCCTGATTTGTCGGCTCGCTTGTCCCGAGCCCAAGTTCGTTTGCCTCGATCCGACATGTACTCGGACAGGAACCCCTTCTTTAACAGTTCGACCACCTCAAGGCGTAGGGCCTGGCAGTCCGCGGTAGTGTGACCATGGTCGTTGTGGAATTTGCAAAACTTCTGCACGTCGTGCGAGGCTGGGTCGACCTTCATCTTTTGGGGCCACTTCACTTTCTCAAGCATTCTTCGGAGTACATTCTGAACTAGATCGGCTGGCGCGATCAAAAGTGTGTATTTCGGGATATAAGGGCCGAGGTTGTTAACCTGCGGTGGCTTACTATAGGGATGTGTCCTGGGAGGGCGCATGTCCCTCTGCTCACGTCGACTTTCATCACGCGCGGTAGGTCTTCCACTGTTGTAGCGTGCTCGCCGATAAGGTTCGTCCTCCTCCCACTTAATAAGCGCCCAGGCCCTATTCAGGGCGTCGTCCATCGTCTGGCAAGAGTAGATGGAAAGTTCGTGGTATAGATCGGAGTCCACATCGAGACCCTTCGTAAAGGCCCGTACGGCAGTGCTATTGGGACAGTTAGGCACTGCCACCATCTCCTTGTTGAAGCATGATAGGTACGCCCTCAAGGGTTCACCTGGTCTCTGGATCACCGCATAGAGATCGTCCGGGTGTTTATCGAGGCATCTGCTGTTGGAGTATTGCCGCAAGAACAGCTGGTGCAATTCCGCAAACGTGGAAATCGACCTTCGGGGCAGGTTAATGAACCACTGGAGAGCTGGCCCTGTTAAGCTCGACCTGAAACTCTTACACATACAAGCTTCCATCTGAGCTCCCAGAATTGCTAAAGCCAACATCTTCTGCCGATATACGGCTATGTGGTTCTCTAGATCTGAAGTCCCGTCATAGAGGACGAAATTGGGCGGGGCGAACCTGGGTGGTAACACGGCTCCAGCGATATCTGGTGAGAAGGGAGACTCCGCGTAGCTCTCGCGAGGAATCATCTTCTCTGGCGCAGGATGTCCCGGGATTCTGGAGAGCAATGACTCAAAATAGCCGAGTCTTTGTTCGAACCGCCGCTCAATCTACTGGATGGCTTGCAATTCTGACTGACTTAACTGGCCGGTCTGGTTTCCAGGATTAGGCTGGGGGGTTAGCGGATCTCCCGGGGTCCTTTCGGCGGTTGTTCCTTCGGCACGATCGAATTATGTCTCCAAATTTCTCATGGTATTCTTTTCTATACTTCGAGGCTCTTCTACAATCGGTTGCTTGCTGCTACCCTGTAATTGTAGCCTTCGGTTTTCCCTCTCGAGGAGCTCATACCTCCTCGCCATCTCTTCCATCGCATTTCTCGCGCTCTGCACCTGTGTCACCAGCCTCGACACATGTGGATCTGCTAGGATATTTGGTGATGGCGGCAGAAATGTCAGCTCTCCAAGTGGTGTGGTATCAAATGCCTTCATCAGATCGTCGATTGTCCCTTCTGAACCAGGGAGGCGTGGGGCCCCACTGTTGGTCTGGGCTCGCCCCCTTCCGGGTGCTACTGGAGTCCCTCGTCCTGTTCCTGCCGCCGGTCGAAGGGGATGATCAGCAGATGACAATCCGAGAGACATTCCCTAACGAACAGATTTACGCTACGAGGGATTTGAAAGAGATGTACGAGTCCAAAACTCCATGGTATGCAGATTTCGCCAACTACTTGGTTGGGGGTGTACTTCCTCCGGACTCTTCTCCATATGCAAAGAAAAAGTTTCTGCACGACGTTAGATTCTACTATTGGAAGGATCCCTATCTGTGGCGTAGATGTACTGATGGCATCATCCGCCGATGAGTGCCCCAGTCCGAGTGGCAACAAATCTTCGGAGCTTGCCACTCATCTCCTAGTGGCGGCCATCATTCAGCCAACCGGACGGCATTCAAAATTCTCGCCAGCGGGTTCTATTGGCCATCCATCTACGAGATCTGCCATGGATGGATTACGAGTTGTGATCGCTGCCAAAGGATCAGCAATATCTCGCAGAGGGATGAGATGCCACAGACGCCGGTCATCGAAGTCGAGATCTTTGATGTTTGGGGGGTCGACTTCATGGGACCTTTTCCGCCATCCAAAGGGTTCTCATACATACTTCTGGCAGTGGACTACGTGTCACGATGGGTTGAGGCCGTTCCAACGATCACAAACGACTCCAAAGTGGTCATCAAGTTCCTGCAAAAAGCTCGCCTAGAGCCTTGGTAAGCGATGGGGGATCGCACTTCTGTAACAAATGGCTGACCACTCTTCTTGCGAGGTACGGAGTCAAACACCGAGTCACCACTCCATATCACCCTCAAGGGAATGGGCTGACAGAGCTGTCCAACCGAGAAATCAAACAAATTCTGGAAAAGACGGTGAAGCAAAGAAAGGATTGGGCGGCTGTACTTGATGATGCATTATGGGCATACCGCACCGCCTACAAAACACCCATTGGGACATCACCTTACCAGCTGATTTTCGGGAAGTCCTGGCACCTGCCAGTGGAGATGGAGCACAAGGCTTGGAGAGCAGTGAAAGAACTAAACTTGGATTGGAGGACAGCCGCAGAAGAGCGAGCCATGGCATTGAATGAGTTTGAAGACTTTTGGGATGAAGCTTATGAGAACAACGTCATCTACAAGAATCGAGCGAAGAGATTCCACGACAAGAGGATTCGCTCACATGTGTTTCGTTCCGGTGACAAAGTTCTCTTCAAATCCCGTCTTCGATTCATGCCTGGGAAGCTGCAGTCAAAGTGGGCCGAACCATACACTGTGATTTGTCAATTCATGAACGGTGTAGTTAAGTTAGCCGGCCAAGATGGGAAGAACTTCAAGGTGAATGTGGAGAAGTATTACTTGAATCGCCCTTGAACTCACAGGTATTATCGAGCTAGCGACATAAAACCAAGCACTGGTTGGGAGGTAGCCCAACAATTTACTGCTTTCTTTTAATTTTGTATTTTTAAATTCAGTCAAATCGAGTCAGTTGAGTTTTGTATTTCCAGAATTTTTTGAATTTCATTGGGTCTAGTCATCTGTCGGGGCCACATCGATCGCTGCCCTTTGGCGTCGATCGACGTGTGTTTTTGGGCTTCGTCGATCGATGCCAATCGTTGGCGATTGACGAGGAAATTTTGGCCATGTCGATCGATGGGGATGCCTCGTCGATCGATGCGAACGATTCAGAGCTCGGACAGAGATGGGTTTAAAACCCAAAACACCTCATTCTTTTCCTCACAAACACACACGCACGATTTCTTTCTCTCCAAAAATGTCCACCCCGAAATTTTTCTCTCCAAATTCGTCGCTACAATCCACGGTATGTATCCTAAACCTCCCCTCTTCGATTATTTCATATGTTGTGAAGGATTTGAGCTTGATTTTGATGAAAATTAAACTTGGTGCCCTTGTTTTCATTTTTGCATTTTTTGTCGATTTCATTGCTATTCGTGATGATTATTCGATATGGTTATTTGTTTTAGTTGATACACTCGCTTACCATGGATTTGTTGCTTTGATTTCATTGAATTTGACGAACATGGGTTTGGGGGATAATTCTTGTTGGTGGTGTTGTTCTTGTCATATTGCTTTGGGGTAAAATTCTTTCAGATTTTGATGTAATATGCTAGGATAGGAGTTGAATTGCGTGAATGTCGAGACAATTTTGCATGGGTAGATGCATTTTGTGGAGAATTGCACATTTTGTCATATTGATGTTTGGGGATTTTTGTGAAGATTATTGATGAACTTTGACACCTTCCCTGCTACCCTTGCAGTTTATCATGGAGTTCCGCCCAACATTTGCAAACCGGGCATACGAGAGGCATTTCAGGAAGCTCTCGAGTGATGAGTTCACCGTCCGGCAGACACTTTATCCATGCCCGACGACAATGGAGAGGCTGGGAATTCTCGCTGATGTGAAAGCTCTCTTGGAGAGAGTGAATTGGAGTGCTTGGATGACAGCGAGGTGGCCAACCTATCCGTCGCTTGTCCTGGAGTTCCTGGCCTCACTCCATGTCTATGAGGTTCAGCCCGAGTCAGAGCCGACCACCATTGCCTTCCAGCTACTGAACAAGCACTACGAGATGCCAAGGGACACGCTTGAAGAGATTTGTGGAGTCCGGAAAGGGGGAGTTGGCTTTCTTCCCCCGAGCTTTGACATTGCACGATTCTGGAGCCAAATAGCAGCCGATGCTAAAGAGGACTTGCGGGAATTTGACTCGGGGAACTTGAAGGCTTCCTCCATTGACAACTCAGTTTTCCGGTATCTCCAGAGGTGCATGGGAGTGTCCATTGGGGAGTTGTATGCCCTCTACTGTATGCTGACAGGACAGGAATTCAGCTTCGCGGCATTGGTGATGGATCATTGGAGGTATCAGATCAAGGCCTCCAAGGGCAACATTTGGAGCGGGGGATTGATCACCCCGATTGCGGAGTATGTGGGCATTGACTTGACCCAGTTTGAGGCGCTCGAAGACGACAACCGAGGCCTTGACACCTGGGTTTTGGTGAAGATGTTGATGCTTTCACCCCGGGAGTCAGGGTGGTCCCTGCGGATGTACAATGGGGACAGGTTTCCACTTCCACAGAGGGACCTCACTCACGTCACCGATTATCACTTCCGTGATAATTGGTTGATGAGCACACCCGCCCATCTGAGGCTCATGGTCGGAGCACATGGAGCACATGAGCACACCCGCTGACTCGGCCAGACCAGCGATAGCCACAGACTCCCCCAGCCGAGCCCGAGGATGAGGAGCCAGAGGATGAGAGGCATGATGGAGGAGGGGGGCACATTCCTGACGTGACCGGTGGAATTTGTCCGGCCACTTCGCAGGAGAGTCTTCATCTTCCGGAGGAGTGGATCTGGCGATGATCTACCAGTTCATGCAACAACAGGCTGTTTTGCATTCCGAGGAGCATACCCGGCAGGCAGCATTTCGCCAGCACGTGACCACGAGGCTCAACACCCTCGACATGCAGATGCAGCGCCTCCTTCTAAACACCGAGCCCGACTCTGTCTACCTCCGACGCCACATAGAGCGCCAGGACCGCCGGCGGCGACTACCCATGTGGCCATCTCCGGATGTTGAGATGGAGGATCCTTCGGAGGAGGAATGAGGTATCGTTTCCTTTTTCCTTATCTAACTTTCAAACTTTTCCACTCCTTCGAGTGAAACAAGTTTGGGGAGATGAGGATAGGAAAAGGGAAACGTTTGTTTTTATTTTATTTTATGCTTTATTTGAATTTTTCGTTGTTTCGTTGTTTTTCTGTTTTTGTTTTTTTGTTTTTGTTTTTTCTGAACCATCACCATCCTTGTTCTTTTGCTTCAGTGTGAACAATTGCTCTCTGCAAGGCTTTTTACTCAAAATTAGTATTTTTGAACTCTTGATTTGTGATACTTGTTCTGTGTTGAATAAGTTTTGAACTCTTGATTTGTGGTACTTGTTCTGAGTTGAATAATCTTGAGTATTGTTTTAGGAGCTTTTGAACATAGGGCAGTCAGAACTACTTTTGATTATGTTGGTGTTGATACTGATTACTTGTCTTTCCTTGGAATTGAATTGTTGATTGATAATCGAAATATTTGCTAGTTAAGAATGATAATCTGTGTGATAGAGTAGCCGATGATAGGAGCTATTTTGCTTGACAAGTTGATCTTTGAAGTATAAATCTTTGCATGATAACTGTCCAGAATTTGGGTAATTTTTGAGGAGTAACGAAAATTTCTACATTGTGAGAAATTTGTGCCTTCTTTTCGTTTGATGAGTGACAAAGTTATTAGATTTACTTCCTAGAATTTGACGAATTTCTCTCTTGAGGTTGCATTAAGTGTGGTAATAGGGTGAAAATGATTTTAGGCATGTTCTTTCGTAGCCCATCTCCCATACACTCACCTTTAATTTCCACTTGCAGCCCCTTTGAGCCTTGAAAAATTTTCTTTCTTTGATTAGGAGGGTTGATGAACAAGAAATTGTGATTTATTAGATGGTGTAAACTGTGGGATTGTGATATTAGGTTGTGTGCAAAAATAGGGGTTCCTGAGGGTAAATTAGAAGAAGTGAACATTGGTGAACACGAATGAAAAAAAAAAAGAAAAAAAGAAAATTGAGAAGGAAAACTTCATATGTGTAGTTCACAAAAGTCAAAATAAAGTTAGAACCCTGAAAATTACAAAAGAGAAGGAACAAGATTGTGTGTAAAAAGAAAAAAAAATCATGTGGGCAAGGTATGCTAAAAGACTTGGTGTTTGAATGTAGTATTTTGAGTCACTTAGCCAAAAATATCCTACCTCTTAGGTAAGCCACATTACAACCAAATCAAGACCTTTCTGATTCCCTGAAAAACCACACTCACAAGCAGTGGAGAGATGAGAAATTTGTCAAACCTATGGTGAGGTAAACTAAAACTTTGAATGAGTGAATTTCAAGCCCTTTACTTGATTGAGCGATGAGTGCAAACACTTCCCGGTGAGGTTCCTCCTCAATGATTTAACAATGAGAATTTGTTTGGATAGCATGATTTATGTGAATAAGTGATACTTAGATTGCAAAAGAAGCTTGTGAGGCATTGCACACTTGTATTTGCATTTGATTAGATCTCTTTTCTGTGAATCGATCGAGGACGACCAATGGTTTAAGTTTGGGGGAGTTGATAAGTTAGGATTTTCACCAACTTATCTAGTTGTTCTTTGACTAATTGTGTGGTGTTCAGATTGTTTTTTGTGTCTTTTTCGTGCATGAATTGGCTTTTGTACTTGTAATGTCGTGTTTGATGAATCATGCAGGTTTTTGGTCGAAAACAACGAAGAATAGGTTCCCAGTTCATGACCACGTCGATCGACGGGGATGTCTCGTCGATCTACGCAATGATTGGAAAAGAAGTGCTCGACAAATGAGAAGGAGAAGGTCGACGGAAGCAGCAAGCCCACGTCGATCGACGCCATTCCACGTCGATCGACGAGGGTACTTCATCAGCGTCGATCGACGCTGTTCTCCAGCGATCGACGCGCTTACGGGATTCCTGATCTGAGTCTAATTCGAAGATAAACACATATCTACTCCTAGATAATGTTTGATACATCCTTCACTATTATAAATAGCCATGTATAAATTCGTTTTTAGAGTGGAAAAATCATTAGAGCAAATTAGAGAATTTAGTATTGAAGATTTCCAAGGTTTTTAGAGTTTTTATGTTTGAAGACAAAGTTTTGTGGGAAGACAATCAGATCCGAGTTTTTATGCAATTCAGGTTTTATTTTTCTATGATGAATATTTCTCTGAATATGTGTAACTAATTTCTTCTTCAGATTCTAGGGTTTCGAACTATCAATGTATACATGTTTTGATTAATTGAATTATTTTCCCTTTCCCTTCGTAGTTTGTGAAATATGTGTTTATTCATAATCTTGAGTTTGTTGGCCACATCATAGGATTAACTAGTTGATTACTTGAGACGTAATTGTAATAGTTTTCAATGGAAATAGATTTTCACAATATAATCTAATTTCTTGTCGTAACTGAAGGAGATTGATTGTAGGGATAAATTTGTAGATCTTTGGAGTTAGTTAATTTATCTTGAGACCAAGCGGAGATAGGTAATTAATTAATCTACTTTATGAATTGTCCAACAAAGAAGTTCATAATATCTTTCTGATGTTTCACTACGAAGAGGAATTAAATTGGGAAATAATCAATTCATTCATCCATGTCATACTTGATAGGTAGATATCCATGGGATCTGTACTCTCACAATCGTTTTCATCAAAAGCAATTTAGTTTTCTGTCTTAAGTTTAATTCGCAAGTATTGAGAATTTTGAAATAATCACAACCCAAAATTTGATTTCTTCCCTAACCAGTGTTTTGAGAACTAATGTTTTAGTACTTAGGATTCTTCGTTACTTCTTTCCCTGTGGGATCGATAATTTTTATTTGCTGCTATATTATTAGCTTTGCTAAGTCGCTGTTAAATAATTTAGCAATCAGTGTTCCTCGCCCTGCTCCTGGTTTGGATCCCCTTCCTTGGCCCTCTGGTGGGGCAACTTTTAGGCCATCGACTTCATCGGTACGATTATTGCCTGGATCTTCCGCCATTCCCTGTGGAGAAAACACGAAAAATTTGTTCTCAAGGCCCCACGGTGGGCGCCAAACTATTGAGGGTGAATTTGTTCAGATTATGGAGCCCCAAGAACTATAAGAAAAAACAAGCAGGAAATGACATGGCAAAGATATACAATGAAAATAAACGGGTCACTAATTACAAAGAATCAAATTGGACTGAAACTATGAAAGTATTTGAGCTTTGGGATTTCTTCGTCTGGTTTCCAATAAATAAAGGTCTAGTCTTTTTCTATATTCTCGTTGTCGTCCTTTTTTGACGTTTGAGCAGGTATTTATAGGGAGCGACCAGCTCAAGGGTTTCCACGCTGTTCTCAACTGTCTAGAGTTGATCCCGTGAATTTCAGGACAGTTCGTCAACGTGGTGGCTTTGGTGGATCCTATATCTTCGTGAAGTAGTCGTTGATACGCCCGTTGGCCTTCGATTATTGAGTGGTTGAGGTTATGGTTCGTGATCACCATATCGAGCTCCTTTTCAGCTAGTTGAGACGCCAACGACCTTAATCAAACTGCTCTTGATAATCATCGAATTGCTTTCCGCTACGGCAGGTCATAGTTCGAACTAGGTCTTTCGTTCCTATCAGGCCCAAAACGTTATTAATCCGTCGTTGGGCTTCTGCCTGGCGCATTTACTGGGTCGGATTTGATTCAGTCCGCCAACAATAAGCAATAATTTTCTATCTTTACAATTCACATTTATATGGATTATAGCTTATATCACTATGCTCGGCTATCATCCATGGAGCCGTTCACGAGTTTTATGGCAATGGATTTTCATGGTATGATTGAAGAAGGGGCAGTAAAAATAGGTGCCACATCTAAATTTGTATATTTGCAGTTTTTAAGCTAGTATATTTGCATTACTTAAGTCTGTATACTTGCATTATATTGTTCAGTTTCATTATTTTACATAATGCAACAATTTGTTTCTAATAATGTTGCATTATCCAAACATGTATATTTGCATTATCTATGTGCAATTTGAATGACAACGAAGAACAAGTTTATAGTGGTGTAATATTATGTATTATAGTCATGCATCATGTTTTAAGATACTGCAACAAATTAGTTAATATAATGCAACTATTTTTTTAAAATAATGCAACTTTCGACTGATTCAACGTTAATATTTTTAGAATAATGCAATATTGTGGTGTAATATTATGTATTATAGTCATGCATCATGTTGGTACACCAATTGTTCAGAGCTTGTTGAAACCGTTCAAAGGCACGTTTTTAGCACTTTAGACGATGGGGTTGAGTTCCATCGAAAATATGCAAAAATTATTGGATTCGGTATTCATCTATGGAGTTCAAAGAAGGAGCAAGATATCTTAACTACGTTTTTGCCATAATTAAGTCTGTAAACGTGCATTGATTAAGCATGTAAACTTGCATTTATCAAGCTTGTAAACTCACAATATATATATTTTTTATTATATAATTGTGAGTAAAATTTTGGAGAGTGTAAATATATGTAGTTGCATTCGTCTAGTACGAATCCAATATAGTATGGTGCATTCGCAATAACCATACTAAGCAGCATGGGACCAAGTACACCTCAAGAGATGGCATCATGAGGATGAAGATGCAAGTTTGACAACACCAGCACAGACTTTCTAATTTAGGTCCCTACATATGAGGAAGAGAGGAACCGAAAGAAGAACATATTTTAAGGATTGGAGAAGCCTTAAAGTCTGCAAGCACGAAATGTTAAGTTTGCTACCTAGGACACTCAGTCCGGGATTCCTCATACTGCAAAATACTATTGTTCTGACAAAAGATGAGTCGTCGCTTTCAAAGTCAGAAAAAGGCGATAAAGGTGTATACCCTCTACAAAAAGCACACCTATCCGCCAAACGCTGCAATCAATAGAGACACCGATTGAACATCTTCCATTTTGTCTATAACGGGTCTTAAATTCAAACCTTCAACCTCTCGGGTATAAAAACCAGAGAAACCATCAAAGAAGAAAGTTACACACACGAACATTCGTTCAAGACTACAAAAGTGATCTAAGAGCTTTCAATCATCCATTTCTGTAATCTTCCACCGAAAGTTTAAGCTTAGCAGGGTGAGCTTACTTTCGAGGCTATTCAGCTTTTTGTGTGTCACCAAGCACGAGACTCAGAATCTGAGCATTCTTGAGTTACCATTTGGTAGTTTTTCTCTCCAAGAAAAACTACAACGGTCAAGTATATCTTGTATTCTGACTCTTACGGGCAACCTGCCATAAAAGAGAAAGTTCACGGAGGAACTATAAACACCCCATTTCGGCGACAAGGAGGCTGAGTGGTGCGCCCACACTCTGAGGAGCTGCAAAGCAAGAAATCAAGCAAGGACCAGGCGAGTGCGCTTGTGGATCGGTGGACGGGGGCATTCATCGACAAGCAATAGATCATAGGAGCACTTGTAAATGTTCTAAGCTTAGTAGATTACCAGACCAAGTGTCTGAAGAGTGGACGTAGGACGGTTTAGTTCGAACCACTATAAACCTGTTTGTCGTTTATCGCTTTATTTCTTTACTTGTTAGTATAGCTTTATCTTGCTTTGAAACCCAATACTCAAGTGTTGGAGTATATTCTGAATACTGACAGTTAAGCTAAAGTAAACAACACGTACTTAAGTGTTTTTGAACAGACCAAGCTGACTCATCACTCTCAGCTTGGATAAGTACAAGACACCCAACTAAACAAATTTTTCTGGTGCACATTTACATTATACTCTGATAAACCGGAACTATCATTTTAGGTGTTAGTTATGGAAGGAATGTGTTAATTAATATTAAACCCCTCATGGAATTAATTAATTATTAAATTAAGTAATAAAATAAAGTCAAACATTAAACATGGATCATTCATATTTTAAAACTAAAGGCACAGATTCATTATCGTCTCTTATCCAAAGAAGACTTGTGATATGAATACACATCTCTCCCCCCTCCCTCGCTCGCGCTCTCTCTCTCTCTCTCTCTCTCTCTCTATATATATATATATATATATATATATATATAATTAAGTGCTAAAATTAAAATTTGTGTTAAATAGGAATGAATCTCAATCATTTGATTGATAGGATCAATGGTTGATATTAAATCATCAAAAATTGAAAAATTAAGCATAATTTTTGTTCGTGCTTAATTTCATTATAAATCATGCTTAATTCGATTAAACATGATTTATAAAGCAGTTAAGCATAAAATTTGGAAAAAGTTTTAATCTCAACCATTGATTTTTTTAGATGAATTATGTAGATTCATTCATATTTAGCACAAACTAGCTTTAGTATAGGGATTGAATCGGTGATAAAAATCCCCCCGTGATAAAATGATAAAGCCGCTTGATTACGTTTACAATGTTGCTTGATTGTATTTCGATTGTTGCTTGAGCATTTGTTGCTTGATTAAATATCAGTCATTGATTTAATTAGATATAATGGATGAAGTTCATTCTTATTTTTAATATACTTATTTATTATTATATGATCTCATATATATATATATATATATATATATATATAGAGAGAGAGAGAGTTGTAATCATATGTTAACCACTCCCCAGATGTTACCTACAGACCTCATTTGGCGGTGCATTGTCTAGACAAGCTAACTACATTATCTAGGCAATATATGATACATTACGAAAGATAATGTACAAATTGTAATAGATAATGTAATGCAAATAATGTACTACATTATCTTCGTAATGTACCATATATTGCCTAGATAATTTAGTTAGCTTGTCTAGATAATGCACCGCCAAATGAGGTATGTAGGTAACATCTGGGGCGTGGTTAACATATAAATGCGTCCCTATATATATATATATATATATATTAAATTAACATATATACTACATCATATTGTATTATTCTACACTATTTATAAAAAATTATCAAACCGCACCATTTGTTGAAAGTACAATTCATGTCAAATTATAACTAATAATTTTTATTTTAAGTATAACTACTAATTTTAATCTTGAAAATAAAATCAAATAAAGATTACATATAATATTGTGGTTAGATGATTGCTGATAAAGTATGTAAAATTAATAGGTAAAAACTTGCGTTAGGCACACTTAAACGGTTTAGGCGGGTTCTATCATTACCCAAATGGGTTCACCCATTCCAAATAGAATTTATTAATCCCCAATTAGGATATATTAGATGGGTTTGGTTATGGTTAATAGATAAAACCTGCCTAAATCGTTTAGGCGGGACTAACTTGAGACCTTCCTAAATTAATATGATTTTGTTGAGATTCTATTGACGATGCCGAAGAGATAAAAATTAATTAAATATTAAAGTAGTTGAATGATTGAATTGCTGGTATTAGAGATAATCTAAGTTTGTAATGCCACAATTTTATCAATACCAACTTAAACTATAAAAATGCTAAACTTTATTTTTTTTTAAATGGAATCAAGACTTTAGAGGGGTAAAATTGTAATTGGATATGGAATCGATGTGATGGACAAGCCCTCCACTCCGAAATCCAATCAATCAGATGCATATAATATAATAATGCTCTATCATTAAACTCTCTCTCTTTCATCCCGCTCTTTCTCTCTGCGGAGTCTCCACCAAAACCTGCCAGATCCGATCTTTGCTCAACTCCGAACCGGTTGAAAATGTCGTCTACCTTCAGCGGCGATGAAACTGCACCGTTCTTCGGCTTCCTCGGCGCTGCCGCTGCTCTTGTATTCTCCTGTAAGCTCCGCTCGATCCACCGCTGCAGTACCAGATCTAAACTTATTACTGATGTAAAATTATTAATGAATACTGTGTAGGTATGGGAGCGGCCTACGGCACGGCCAAGAGCGGTGTCGGAGTGGCGTCGATGGGTGTGATGAGGCCTGAGCTGGTGATGAAGTCTATTGTTCCCGTGGTCATGGCTGGTGTGCTCGGTATTTACGGTCTGATTATTGCTGTCATTATTAGCACTGGTATTAACCCTAAGGCCAAGTCGTACTACTTGTTTGATGGCTATGCTCACCTCTCTTCTGGACTTGCTTGTGGTCTCGCTGGCCTGGCCGCCGGTATGGCCATCGGAATCGTCGGAGATGCTGGTGTCAGGTGATTTCTGCGCCTTGATCCTTGTTAGATTTTGTTTTATTATTTTCGATTCGTTTTTGAATTTCCTTTTAATACCTGCACTCCATGATTCATGGTTTAGAATGGCGATTTGTTCATTGCTTGCTCAGTTAGGTAATTTGGAAAGGGGGATTGCGATTTGGTATATACTGGGGGGTTTGGAATTCGTTGTGTACTGAATTGAGTGCCTATAATCTGTACCATGTGGGGTATTGTTGTGATGTCTTTTGATTCTTGCAAGTTGCAACTAACTCAAGATTCTTTGGATCTTCCATCCTAAATGCTTTGGTGCATTTATAAAGTAGTTTTGGTCCTCATCTTTCATGAAGGTCTGGGAATAGTTAGTTTTTTAAATGGTCAACATTACATCTGTACCATGTGGGGTATTGTTGTGATGTCTTTTTTAAATGGTCAACATTACATAGTCTTACATGTAAGATAAGATGGTCAACATTACATAGTCTTACTGAATAACAAAGCTGCAGCATAACTGGACGTCTTTTTTAGTTAAATGGTCTACCTGTTCTAGTAGTCTCTACGATGAAAGCAAATTAATGATACTATTCATAAATTCTTTTACTTGTAAAAGAAACCTTGTGCACGGGGGATCTTGGTCTTTTTTCCATGTTCGCATTTCAGTTTTCACGAAGAATGGAGGACTGGGATATGTTTAGAAGTGTCATTAAACTTTTGAATTAGACATGACTCTAGAGGCTATGAAACTTAAAGACTAGCTTCAAGGTGAATTGGTGAAATACGAGGACGGTGTGTGGATATAGTGAAAGTTATAGAATCAACAGATGAGCTTGTAAAAAGCTCTGAATTCCCTAGTGAACTAAGTTGGGATTTGCTGGGTTCTCTCATTTGTCTTAGAGAAAAGTCTACTCTGGTTCACTATTTTAGATCAACTTTGGCCATTTTCATTCTGATTCAACACTTCGTAGTCATTTTACCTGTCACCTTTGTTGCAATTGATTATAAATGATTTCCTTGATTTTTGATAGAATGATTGAATTACCTTTTTTTACTGCTGTCATACAAGTTGCAATAGTATTTACACAAATCAATATTCTATATGACAGAGCCAACGCACAACAACCAAAGCTCTTTGTTGGCATGATTCTTATCCTCATTTTTGCTGAAGCCTTGGCTCTTTACGGTCTAATTGTTGGCATCATCCTCTCTTCTCGTGCTGGTCAGTCTAGAGCGGATTAAAAGAGTAATCTCTGCTGCTATGAGTTGCTATTCTTCCCATAAATTAAAAATTATATGTATGTTCTCCCTTGTTGGCCATTGCTTCTGAGTCTCAGTTTTTCTATTGCGCTTGGCTGGTGAAATAGAGGGTTGACATGTTATGTTGGTAGGATCTAGAGAAGTTTATTTTTCTGGGAATAAGGTCGTTCAAAACTTTTATGTTGGTGTATTCTGGAAGGACCGTATTTGAATTGTGCAAACCATTGCCTGTATTATTTTGTCAAAACTGCACATATATCAATCTCCTGAGATTTTTATTGATTTATGTTGTTATGTTTGCTAGTTCAAATCTTAATGCTAGTCTTGAACGTTTTAGTAAGTTGTAGTGAACTATTAGTTTTATTCTCTATAGTGTTTGGGTATCTTTGAAGTGGTCCTCTTTTAGTCTGTGAAAGGTGATAAGATTCGGCATCATCATTCTTTTGCTTTTGAACAATCTCTCCCTTTGATTGGTTGTTTGGTTTAATGGCCATTCAAGCTGGGTAAGGGTTGGACTTGGATGTCTCAAATGTCTCGTGTGCTATTTCCTTTATCATACCCAACCGTTTTCTGAAACTTTAATGATCAGTTGGAGAAGGGAAGTGATGGAGTAGTGGGTATAGAAATCCAAAAGCATTATACATGAATGTATATCCGAATGTACCTATATGTCCTATCCAGTCGATTTGTGTTTCTGCTAGAATGAGTTTATTGAGGCAGGATTCCTGGCATCTTTTTCTGCTAACTTGTCGAATGTGTTCTTCCACGTCTTCTTTTATCTACTTTACTGGTCACTTTTATTTTTGGCATTTTCCTCCTCCATAGTGAAGAAAGAATCACACTAAGTACACCTTTGTGTTTTTTTGTTAAAAATAATAATATAATAAATTTATATTTGTTATTTTTTAAAAAAATCTAATTTATTATATTTACTATTTTTCAAATAATACAAATACAATAGTGTTTTTGGGATAATATTTAAATTAAATTTCATAGTCTGTGTTTGATATATTTTTTTATTAAATATATATGTATAGTTTGACATATAATCTAAAACATAAGTTATATATAATATATCAAATATAAAATTGATGAATAATACGGGTGCAAATCTAGTTTTAAAAAAAGAAAATTATGTTGGAGCAACCAACTTGAATTGGGCAATCTCAACCAGGGGGTTGCATGCTTGTTTTCGATTTTTTTTATAAATATTTTTATTCTTTGACTAACGGAATGGAAACACGTCTTTATATAATTTAATCTAAGGATAATTATAAATGCAGTCACAATTTTTCTAAATGTAATTTTAAAACTTTTATAAAAATAAAATTATTACTTAATATTACTATTATACTCTTACAATATCTAATTCAAAATAATAACTATGATAAGGATTAAAATGATATAACCTCATTTTCGTCCATCATAACTCGTTAACCCCTATTCCTTTTTCCTTTTAAGAACTCTATTCCATTCCTCATATCTTTGTTACTCCATCCTTATTTCTTATAAAAATTTCAACGCAATCATTTGCATAGATTCTATGAGAGTGTGTGAGAGAAAGGTGGAGGGATTTCCTACTAATTGAGAGAAGAGAAAATGAAGATATCTAATGCTCTCCTCTACTATGAAATATTGAAGGAAAAAGTAGTTATTTTTATTCCATTACTTAGTTTTCATAGTTTCAAGATAATACGTTGATGGATAAATATTTTTGGGTATATATGATAGTGGGAAGGAGACGACCATGAAACTAAATTGTCTAAATTGTTGTCTTTCATTGCACGTTTTTATGAAGTTTTTTTTTTTTGTTCGCAGATAGTGTTTCAAATTGTTTAATTTATTGTGCCGATTTGATATAGAGTCTTGATTTGTGGCAGAGTTGTTAACAGCCTTTGGGGTTTTTGTGATCAATAGAAATAGGGGATGAATTACCCTTAAAAAAATTGTGATTATATTTAGAATTACACTTAATCTAATGGTTCCTTAAGGGCAATCTCAACCAGGGGGTTGCATGCTTGTTTTCAAATTTTTTTTTAAAAAAAAATTATTCTTTGACTAACGGAATGGAAACACGTCTTTATAGTTTAATCTAATGGTTCCTTAATTTTTATAAATAAAATAATAAAATTGATGTATCTTTTATATAATAAAATAAATATAAATATACCAAAATTTCAAAAAAAATTCATTCGATGCAAATAGAAATTAATTTTAATTTATATATTTTCTATGTTTATGTATGCTGTTAAATCATATTGCATTGACTTCTACCATTCTTCACAAAGTAATTTAATAAGTGTGATTTTATTTTATCTAATCAGCTTATAATTTATATTTTATTATCATTTGAATTACTAGCATTTTGAATTAATGAAATTAGATAAAATTGATTAAAAGAATTATATATAATGTTGTAGTTCAATGGTTGGATGTTATTGACAAATCAAGTGAAATTATTGTGGTACTGTCTTCTTTTTCTTTTTAATCATACTTTCCTAAGTTATTATGTTTTGAACTAAAAGTGAATCATAGAAATCAAAGTATAAGTTGTAGAAGTTGAACCTTAAAATTGAAATTAAATCATGAGATTTAAAGGAGGCATCTCGAGTGCAAGTGTTTGCCGAATTATTTAATTAAAAAACACGCATTCGTGTAGTTTATGAATAAAAATATCTCTATCAATTAAAAGGAAAGCCAAATATTTGAGGATTTAATAGTAGTTCCAATAGATTGGGAAACTTCGAAATCCTAATCTCAACCATCTATCCTGAACCATGAATTAGTAAAATTTACTTAGCTAATTGGAAGATCATAAAAGGTTGAACTGTTGTACTCCCTCCGTCTCGGCTGAATTGTCCCAAGTTGACCGGACACAATAACCAAGGAATGTGAGTGTAAAGTAAGTTGAGTGAAATTAATATTTTATTGTTGAGTGTGAAAAAATTGTTGTTTTAAGTAATGAGACAATTGAGGTGAGACGGACGAAAAAAGAAAATAGGACAATTGAGGTGGGACAGAGGGAGTATTACACATGGCACACGACTTTAACTCGCTGCACATGAGAGAGAAAGAAAAAGTGTATAAAAAGCAAAGTGATAACGGAAAAGTAAAATTTAGGGGAAAAGTATTAACTATATTATAAATTATTGTGATTATCTCACATATATTAAATTTTATATATTATTTAATTATATTATAAATTATCAATTTTGTTTCAAATTTATGATATGAGCAAATTTTCGGCGATGAAAAGTAATGTAGCTTGTCGTAAACTTGTAATTTTTTATATTACGAATTATGCATATTAAATTGTATTTTTTGGCAGAGTTACGTCAATTTTTCATCATCGGAAATTTGCTCCATCATAATAAAATTGATAATTTATAATATATTTTGATAATAGGCATAATTTATAATACATTTTTAGAAAAATTAAAATAACTTCCCTAAAATCTAACCTACCTACTTAATAATATCTTTACCTAAATTAGTTTTCCAAAAAATAAAAGTCTAAGCAATTTCCCTTCAAAATCAGTAAAATAAGAAGTTTGGTGGAAAATAGGAACTATGCTTTTGGCTTCTATTGGTCCCCGAGATCAGAATTAATATGCACAGCGAAAGATGAAATGTTTTATTACAGCGGATGGGCCTTCAAGCTAGATCTTTTGGACCAACTTGGGTTTAAAAAAATGGTTGTTTATTATTTAGTCAGTTTGCAAGTAATACTTCAACTCTTGATGTGTTGGGTTTTAAATCCAGCTCAGAAAGTTAAAGAAAAATAGTAAAAGACACAAGGATTTATAGAGGTTCGGACTACACCGTCCTATGTCCTCTCTTCAAACGCACAGTCTGGAAATACTAAGATGTCAATGGTTTGTTGCTAGTTGATGAATGTTGCGTCCACCAGTCCACTAGCTCACACACCAAGTCCTTCGCAATCAAGAGCTTCTTTAGGCTTGAAGCATGGACACACCACCTGACCTTCAAACTAGACGAAAAGTTTGAGTTCCTCTCAAGAACTTCAGTTTTTGGTAACCCGTGATAGCTGTCGCCGCAGAAGTGATAACTCCAAGATGTTTCCTTATTCGGAGAGTAAGAAAGCAAAAGTAGCTATTGCAAAATTCACAGAGCCTCATGTTCAAGAAGGAACACGAAAAGCTGATAGAATCAGCCTGAAAGCTTTTGGATATGAAAGATTGTAGCTTTCGAAAGGTCGGCACAAAGATGTAGTCGTCAGGTTGGATTTCATAATTCGCAGTCGTAACCTTCTCAAGGTGGATTGCAGCCTCTATTTATAGGCGCTCCTTGGAAGGTTTGAACTCTTGCCCGTTTGTAGCCGTAATGAGACATTTCGGAAGTAGTCCAATCAAATGTCTCACTTTTTCTACAGGTACCACTTTTTTTGCATTGGTAGGTCAAAAAGCAGATTGTGAAAGAACGGTCTCCAACCAGTCCTGGGAATGTTTGCTGGTAGATTCCATGGATAGACATGTTAGGTTTTGTATACTGAAAGCATTTATTGCAGTGTGTATACATTTTACTTTTCTCATATCTGTAAGCAAACATACTTGCGAGAATAATGGAATCCTCTTCTCTCGTTTATAGGGAAATCATACGGCGTTCAGGAGATCGCAGAAGATCGTATGGATCATTTGACCTAGTGAGATATAAATATTGTTATCACAGTCGAGACTGTGTTGAGGATTAGTCTATCAGCATAGGCTACAACATTGTAGGAAAGAAGTAATTTGCCTTGATCACTTGATATGTTGGTACATGCGGTTGCGTATTGATTAGACCACAGTGAGATGTGTTCTTCAATCTGACTTAAGAAGAAACAAGATCTTGTTACTTGGTGGAGTCTGAATCCTAACGAAGGTTCAAAAGTATGCACATGTTGTATGTCATTTTGACTTGCCATGGTGGAGATGCTGATTAACGTGCTCGTATATAAGCATCTCATGTGACAGCAGTTTGTGTAGAACATTCTTATGACTGGAGTTAGATTACCATATCCAAGTATTAGGATGGGGACATTCCCTAAGGCGCTCAATAAGGTTCGTTGTGCTGAAGTCCTGCAGGCTGATTAAGCACAAATGATTATGTTTGAGTGGTACTACGACGAAGGAATTGGTGATTCTGGCACGCTGTGTCGATCGACAGGGGCCCTGTCAATCAACACATAGCCTTCTATCGACTGCTCTGTGTTGACCTCTGTGTCGATCGACAGGGGCCCTGTCGATCGAAACAGAGGTCGATCCTCCACTGTTCAATTTTTTTTTAAAATAACAACAAAAATAAAGCAAAAACAGAAATCTGAAATAGAAGTAAATCACACCAACAAAATTAAAAATGAGAATCGAAAAGAAAAAAAAAGGGAAATGAAAAGAAAGCTTGTAAAAATTGGGTTACCTCCCAACAAGTGCTTTAGTTAACGTCGCAGCTCGACGGTACCTCTTTTTCAGAACCACGGTGAGCTAGAGCGCACTCGCCTTCCTTTGGAATCCACCATATAGACAAGTCGGTCTTGAATGACAGTAGTGAGCTCGGGATGAGATGGTGTAATGGGCAATTTTGCCACCTCATTCCCTCGCTCCCATTCTTGAGCAGCTTAGTCCTCTCTTTCTTCCTCATCCTCTTCATCTTCATAGTCCTCAATGGGTGTGATTCTAAAGCATTCGGATTGTTATCGGCTTGTGTCGAGTTTGAATATGATCCTTTCCTCATTTGCTCGAAGGGTGATCTCTCCACCACGACAATCAATCAGAGCAGCACTTGTGTCCAAAAATTCCCTTCCCAATATGAGGTGTGTGCTGCCATCTTCCTTCATGTCCAAGACTACAAAATCTGCAGGAAAAATTAGATGACCCACAAGAATGAGAACATCCTCAATTATACATTTGGGGCGAGACACAGATCGGTCTGCCATCTGCAAAGTGATTGTAGTCGGCCTCAACTCTCCAATTTTGAGGTGCTGGAAGATAGAGAAGGGCATCAGGTTGATGCTGGCACCAGTGTCGCACAACACCTTCTCGAACTTGACCCCCCCCCCCCCCGATCTCAACTGGGATGGTGAAACAGTCTGGATCACTTCTCTCGACTGGAAGTTTTTTCTGTAGGATCATGTTGCACTGCTCATGAAGCTTCACGGTTGCATTCTCTACGAAGTGTTTCTTCTCGCTCATTAGCTTACGGAGATATTTCATGTAACCTGGAATTTCAGAAAGAGCTTCAATCAGTGGCAGATTAATGCTTACCTTCTTCAAGTTCTCGACAAAGCGCGAGAGCTTAGAATTCTCCTTTTGCTTGGCAAAGCGCTGAGGAAAGGGCATCAGAGGTGGTCTAGCAGCTTCGGAACTTGAGTTGTTGTGCTGGGATGTCCTCTGTGTTGACTGGGCAGAATCTGTGTCGACCCGGCTTCTGTATCGACCGACAGGGGGTGTGTCGATCAACACACCCGCAGGAATCCTGTCGGTCGAAATCCCCTCATCACTCGACATCTCATCTTCCTCCTATCCTCTATGTCAATCGACAGGGGCCATGTCAATCGAAACAGAGGACGGCTGAGCTGCCTGCTCTTCCTCTTCTCCCCCAAACTTATTTTGGGGCATGCTCGGACCTTTGTAGCTCGTTCCAAACCTCAGTTTGATTGCCTTGCAGTCCTTTTGGTTCTTCGAATTGAGTTTGGTAGTGCTCGAAATCTTCCCCGGCGTGTGTTGTGCCCCGATTGTGGTAGCAATTTGACTCACTTGAGTCTCAATGATTTGCATATGCTTCCCAAGCAAGTCCACCTTGTTGTTGACCCCTTTTACTTCTTGTTCAATCTTCCCAACTCTAAAGTTGGAGGCTTTGATTAAGTTTTTGAGCACCTCGTCGAGGCTCTCCTTCCTCTTTTCCATGACCTCGCCATTCTGCACATCGAAATCTGGCGGTGGTTGTTCGGCAACTTCGGGCTGAGAGTAGGAGAAGCCTGGATGAGGTCTAGGATGGTAGTGCTGGTATCCCTCTTGCCGGTATTGATTCTGGTAGCCACCACGATGCAAGTAGTTCACGTCGACGATAGGGTCAACCTGTGCAACAGAAACAGAAACAGTGGAGGTTAATTTTTCGACCTCCCCCTTGAGCTTTTCAGTCTCCTTTTTTAATGTATCATCTTCCTTCTTCTCCACAGCTCGAACTTGTGGTCTCCTCGGGTTGGACCATTGCTGAGTGTGCACGACCATCTTCTTGAACAACTTGAGGGCCTTTTCTGGTGATAAGCTCATCAGAGAACCTCCGGTTGCATTATCAACGGACTCTTGGGTTCTCTCGATCATCCCTCTATAAAATATGTGGGCCTGCTCCTTGGCTGAAAGTATTTATTATAGTGTTTATACACTCAGCTTTATTTACTATCTGTTAAACAAACTTACATGCGAGAAATAATGATATTCTCTTATCTCACCGATAGGAATGATCATACGGCGTGTTGTAGATTGCAGAAGACAATATGATCCCTTGACCTAGTGTGATATAAATATAGCGATCACAACCAAGACAACTTGAGGATAAGTCTGTCAGTGTAGGCTGCTGCATAGTCGGAAAGAAGTGATCTGTCTTGATCACTTGATATGTTGGTACGTGCGATTGCGTATTGATTGGACCACAGTGAGATGTATTTTTCTGTCTAACTTCAAAGAATACAAGATCTCGTCTCTTGATTGAATCTAAACCCTAACGAAGGTTCAGGAGAGTGCACGGGCTGCCTATGGTTTTGATTTGCCATGGGGGAGGGCATGAGTAACGTGCTCGTATACCCACATCTTGGGTGACAACAGTTCGTGTAGAATGTTCTGACGACCGGAGTTAGGTTACTATATCCGAGTAATAGGATGGGGGCATTCCCTAAGGAGCTCAATATTATTCATCGTGCTAAAGTCCTGCATGCTGAATAAGTTCAAGCACGAGTAATAAAGTTTGAGTGATACTGCTCAGGAAGATAAGAAATTAATTAATTATGTGAAGCGTGTCAGAGGCTCCAATCAATTAATGAATGTCCAGTAACCTTAAATATGGGGATTCATCAAGTTAATGCAACCCGTTCTCATAATGTGGTAATAAAGGGGTATGTCAGTATTAATTCTATGGTGAAAAAGAATTAATATTAATTAATTAATTATGTCCTGGGTTGTGGACATGAGAATTAATTAATTCAAAGGGTCACTTTATTATTTGCATTAGGTCCCAGGTCTGGCCCAAGTAAAGTGTGTTGAATTGAGCCCAGGAGCCCACTAGGGTTTACAACCCTAGGTCTATAAATAGACAGCTCTCTCTCATAAGTTGTAACATAGTTGAAAACCCTAAACCTAGAGAGAGAGAGTGGGGCGCCGATTTCTAGAGAGAAAGGGAGGAGAATTTTCGAATTCTGGTCCTGCTCAAAGCACAGATTTGTGGAATCCTCACCAGTAGCAGATCTGAACGCACCGGGAAACAGATCTGAAGATCTAATCTGGAGAACAACAGATTTCTCTTTTCTTTCTTTTGATTTCGATTTAATTCTAGAAATTAGATTTCTAATTTCTACTTCCGCAGATAAAAATCGAATTGCGTTGTTGAATTAAAGTGGAAGTTCAAACGCAAAAGATTGGTACAGAGACTACGGAGTTACAGGTAAATTCCTCAATCCACAATTCTGGTAATTAAATTCATAGGAGCATGCTAGGGTTTATTGTTTATTTAATTGTGCACAATATCCATAAATTGATCCGGTTCAAATTGGTTTTGGTGATTCGGTTCGCGGGAAAACCCTACAATTTGTATCAAGCGAGGTTACTGATTTATGGCTCTTTTGTGCATAATTAAATTCGATATTCATGTATGAATTTATTTGTTTTTGTGGATGGTTTTTGTTCCTCGTGGCAACCCGTATAATTCAGCCCACGGTGGTTTATCCGTGTAGGGCTGAATTAATTTTGTAAAATCACAAGAAAATCCGTGATTAGTGTAGATTTGAAAATTGTAATAGAATAGATTGTTCTGTAATTTTTCAAAATATGTAATTGGATGGGTCGAGGACGAAGAACGAAGATGGAGCCGGCGCAGGGCCGGCAGCGGGCGACGGCGGACCACAGCGGCTGGCGCGCGGCCGGGCGGCTCAAACAGCGCGCACGGTGCACGCGGGTAGCGACCGGCCAAGGCTCGCGAGGCCTGCGCGCTGGGCGCGTGCGTGCGCAGCGGCGGTCCGGCAGCGACGGTGGTCGTCGTCGGATGCTGTTGTCCCGTCGCGGTGGCTTGTGTTTTGATGGTTTGTGCAATCCTGTGTAAACCCTAGGGTTTACATTAGGGTTAGGGCAAATCATCATATCACAAAGGCCTAAATCCCAAAAGATTTGGTGATTGAAGATTTGGAGGCCCTAGAAGATTTGCATTTATTTGTAATAGATAGGATTTTATTTTTTCCTATTTTTAGGGCCACGAGGAATTTTCGTTTGCCTTAATTGTCCTCGTATGATATGTGATTTATTATGTGCGCTATTTAAGCATGTGTAGATAATAGGAAAAGCTTGTTTTATCGCTTTTATTATTTACAGGTTTCAAGCATGCTTATGTGATTAATTTCTTTTATTGGATTATATTTTGGGAATTTTTGGGCTTGTTTAATTACATGCAAAAATTTGGAAAATATAATAACAAAGAAATTATATGTGCGCATATAAGAAACCTTTTAAAAGAAAAATACAAAGCAGATTTTTTAATTAAAATCAATAGACCTCCACAAAGCGGTCCTAGGTTGTAAGTGTATCTCTCGTTCTAGTAAACGTCTACGAGTGTAGCTTGCTAGTTCCTAGAGGTGCATGGGTACGGTTGTTAGGATTTCTAGACAAACAATTTAAATCAAGTGAATAGTGGGAGGGTTTTGCGTAAACGTCTACGAGTGTAGCTTGCGTAGATCTCTTTCACAAGTATTCTAGGATTGATTTAAATTATAGATAACAAAAGTTTTAAGGGCTGTGCGGTATGGTTACGTGCCATGCTAAACTGTCTCTTTTGGCCGGAGTTAAATTTGTGGTTAATTGCTTAGAAGCATCTTAGAATATAATGCAAGAATTGCATCCCTATTCTTGAGAGATGGCTTGGTCTAAGGTTTTCACTAATTATTAATTTCTAGTGTCAAAAGTCTCCTGACATGGTAGTGAAATTAAATGGATTGGGGCTTAAAACCCGCAGTTCTGGTTGAGGGTGACATCGTAAACGTCTACGAGTGTAGCTTGCAGTGGGAACACTTGAGCAATTAGTGGAAAACATTTGTATTTGATTTATTAAAAGGTTTTCAATGCATTTGTTTTCGAAGTTCTACATGTATGTTCTTATTTAAGATTCTTTATTATTTCAGATATGTCTATGTCTACTGTCGATCATTTACTTGCTCTCAATCCTCTAACTGGTCCAAACTTCCCTGAATGGAGTTTTTGCATCAAACATGTCCTTTATCAGAAAAACCAAGCATACGTTCTTTTTATGGATCCATTGTTGCGTATTCGTCATAAGGTCTGCAAACTTAAGCTTGAATTTTATGAAAGATGGGAGGATGCTGATGAGTTCGCCTTCTGGCTCATCACGGGTTCCCTGTCTAGAGAATCAAGGCACAAGTATGAGTACCTCGAAAGGGCTGGAGAGATCTGGAAGGAACTCTCGACAGCTTATGGCAACGTGGAGCGAACTATTACCTATAAACTTGTACATGATCTTGTGTGCAAGAAGATGGTTGAAGATAGTTTGGTGACAGAGCACATGATGTCTATGATTGATCTCATGAGACAGTTCACTGTGCGGGGTGGTAATATCAGTGCGCAAGGCGAGATTGATATCATCCTGAACTCTCTTCCGGACTCCTTTTATGACTTTAAGGTAGTTGCTGCTGCAAGGGGAGAGTATGCTCTGCATCAGTTACTTGAGGACCTTGTGGTGGAGCAATTGTTGGTCCCTGAGATCAGAGTCGTCGTGATAGCAATAAGATATACACACGAAATGCAGCGGAATAAAGTAGCATTTTCTTGTGTTTAGATTATTCTCAACTTAGGGTTTTTGTTCAAGTTCGCTTAAGTTTCTTCTTGCAGTTATACTCTAGCAACTTCGTTGCTAGGTTTAAATCACCGTAGTAGTAAAGTAATAGAACAGTAACCAGCAAGAGAACACAAGGTTTATAGTGGTTCGATCAAATGATCTACGTCCACTCCTTAGCCGAATCGCTAAGAGTTTCACTAAGAAAGTATACGGTGTACAAAGAATTGCCTTTCCTGTAAAGCAGGCACCCGATGTTTGGTCTGTCTACTTAACAGCTATCTTCCGATACTCCGAACCTCTCAGGTGTGGCTCCAGCTGAGTCAAGGGCGCACCTTCGTAAAACTCGCTTTTACCACCTGTGGAAGAGTTTAAAGTTCCTTCCGAACTGTCCTTCTTTTTTGGCTTCAGTACCCGTCCTAATCAATTCCTTCTCGAGAAATTGATTGTTGGATACTTCCTATAAAGAAAGTGATCCCAATGATTGAAGATTCTTGAATCAACTCAAGAATCTCTCAGATGAGTGTCAGATGTACAGTGAGACACTCAAGATGTTGAAGGCTTTTCGATGTCTCTGTATTATGCCTTTCAACTGAACTGCTCTCAAGATTTTTGCCTCTTTTTGGAATCTTTCGTATGTGTATTTGCGTTAGAGAGTGAGCAGCTTGCGTATCTTCCTTTGACTTGCCTTTTATAATTGGCTATTCGAAACTTGAGTCGGCAGTTCCGTTTAGACACAATGGATCTTTCATCTTAATTGCAGGTAGCTTTTTACCTACTTTTCTGTATCCGTACAGGCTTTTCCGACCTACTTCTGACAGGTCTAGTCTTCGCGCGTCGGTCAGAATGGCGGTGTAGCAGTTGTTGAGATTTGCTTTGCTGAGCCTTTTCTGGAACGGGATGCTGGATGTCTTTCAGCATACTACTGGATTTGATGCGCAGCAAATGTTCTTCTGCTACTTTGACTTCGGATTGCTAACGCCTTTAGCAATCTGTGACGTGCTATCAAATGCTGATTCCTCAGCATTCTGCTATCACTAGCTTTCTTCCTCTTTAGCTTTTTCTGATGTTTGTTGAGAGTGTTTCAAGCAACCTATTCTATTACAACTCAATATTCACCCTATACAGGACATTACATAAGTTGCTAAGCTATGCTAAGGTTCAGCAATGATCGACCATCTACTAAGGTTTGATCCAACAAAACCTTTTACAA
>JAPKLW010001515.1:11914-43846 GCA_026898455.1 Plectranthus barbatus | reverse complement strand
CTTTTACAATGTACTCCTAAGGATAGTTCAGGAATATTTTCCCAACAATTTCCCCCTTTTTGGTGCGATCAAAGCTTACTAAGGATTGCTGAGACTTAGCATCGAAAAATTCTGAGTTACAAGGAAATTTCTAGACAAACTATCTCAGAATCTTACTTGCTTTAAGTCCTTAGCAAAAATCTTCTATTTTAAGTACGATTCTCCTTAAAATATTACAAGTAAATCATTCAGCAAACATTTTTGGCCTATCTTCCAGATTCTGATTCGTTGAATACACAGAGAGTGTATTTCAACTATTGTACGCACTCGGAAAATCAGAATTTAGACAGTAAGATTTTTTCATGATTCTGATGATTTCATATATGATTTTGCAATTACAAGTTCAGTGAAATCAGTTCTCAGAATCACGGCAAAAAAAATAGTGATAGATGAGGGTGACCTTAGTTCTGGGTGTCTGGTGGAGGTTTTGGCTTCTCAAGAGATTCCACCTTCTTCATTGTCATGGCCATAAGTTTCTCCATCTGTTCGATACGTGCTCGTTGTTCTGCTTTTTGTTGTTCTTCTAGCTTCATCCTTCGTTCCATCATTGTACGTTCAAACTCTTTTTCTTTCCGCAACAGCTCAGCTTCCTCTGCTTTCACTCTTGCTTGTTCAGCAATCCTTCTTTCTTCCCCCTCTTTGAGCGCATCCAAAACAGAAGCGGAGAAAGACTTGTGTGCATCAAGATCTACGCGGAGAGTCACCACATTCGTTTGCACCGTAGAGACGGTTTCTTCCACATGTGTGATTTTTTCAGTAACTTGACCAACCTTTTGCTGAACCTCAGAGACAGAGGTTTTAACTTCAGATTTTACTCCTCGTACATCAGCAACCTCTTTTAGGACTTCTTCATTGAATCTGGCTTGCTGAATGTCGCGTTTATGTAGTGCGTTGTGGAATATGTTGACAAGAGATTGAAAACTCACTTGTACCGGTTCAGCAACAATGGGAATGTTGGAAATAACCATTTCATTAGCGTTTGTTGTCGTAGTAATTTCACAAACTTCTCCTTCCACTGTTATGATCGCAGATTCTGGGACAGCGACTTCAATTCTTTGAGTGGTAGCTTCAGTAACCACATTGGTATCCACTTCCATTGAGTCACTCACTACATCCTGATCGGGATTTGAAGCAGAACCTTGAGCTTCAGAAGCTTGAAGTGAGATAGCAGCTCTAGAATAATCTTTCTGAAAATTAATCATTTTGAGATATTCCTGTCTCTTAGCCTCTTCTTCCTTCGCCTGTTCAAGAGCGGCTAGTTCTAGGCTTCTAACTCGCAACTTCTCCTCATAAGCAGCATTTCTTTTCTGATAAGCATCCATTGCAGCCCTTTGTCTTTTGGTTAGTTGTATATGTGCTATAGACTTCCTATCTGGAGCAAACTGTGATCGGGGCAGCGATTGGGATGCGGAGAATTTTCTGTGGGCACGGATGGCTTTCAGTCTTGCAATCACCTGTTGATCGGTATACTGTTTCGTGCAGGAGGGCTGATCCATCCTTTCGTTTGCCCATAATTCTTCGGAACGCCAGAAATTGAGGCATTTCCTTGCAATGGTAATCATTTTTTCTTCAAAACAGAGTTCATGCATAATGTAATTATATGTTTTCCTTCGTCGGAATTGTTTACCAAGCACCTTGCCTTCGTCTGTTCCTTCATCAATTTCAACATAGAAGACCCCGCTAATGTCCCTATTGACCTCTTGATCCACAAATGCTAAGATTTCATCACTCCAATCTCGGAGATCAGCATTCGAATCATCTTCAAGCGAGACAGATGCGCACCACTGAGCTACTCTTCTAGAGCGGAAGAGTTTGCCAGGTAATCCATGAAATGGGATCCTCAGTTGTTCGTTCCTCAAGGTGGGGTATTTTCTAAGAGTTTTGGCATCAAATACATCATTAGATTCCCCCTCAGAATCAGATTCTGATGAGCAAGTGGACTCATTCAAAAATCCAGCTGAGGAGACGTCCTGTTCCATCGTATCATTTGCGTGATCCTCATTATCAGCAGCGACTGTTGTCTCCTCAGCATCATGGACTTCTTCAGCAGTGTTCGTCATGATTACTTCAGCTACAGTAGAATCTTCAGCAATTGTATGAGTCATATCCTCAGGGGACGGTTCCTTTCCATACTCAACAACATTTTCCTCAGTAGCAGGCTCTTCAGCAGACATGTGCGTGTCTGCGATCTCCTTTGTGGTTCCTGACGACCTTATATCCTTATCCCTGGGAGGTATAACATCTGTTGCGTTGTGTGGTACATCCTCCTCTGAACTATCGCCTTTATGGGGTTCGTCGGTTGGTTCACGAATCTGAACTTGTTTGCCTTTGGAGTGTTCCTTAGCATTAAAAGCGCCAGAGTGGATCATCTTATCTAGCTCTGCGTCAGTCATGCCATCTTCTTCAGGTGTTATTTCGGCAGTTTTACTTACTTCAACAAGAATTTCCACCTCTTTCCCTTTCTGAGTAGAGTCTACTGTTGTCTTGCCTTTCTTTGCTGCTCTACTCAATTCTTCAGAAGCTTCCTCGTTGGATGTTGCACTAGCAATTTTCTTTTGAGCCTGTCGCTCGTCGTGAGATTGCTTTATTTGTTCGAAATTTAAATCTCTTCCTTCAAACATAATTCTTTCTATCTCCTTTCTGTATTCTTTAATTTCCTGTGCTTTCTTTGCAGCGTCACGTTTTCTTTTAGTTTCACGTATGCCTCTGACACGGTCCTCAAAACTTTTAGAGGACAAGGGTGGGTCAATCACCTTTTCCTTAGCAGCAGCAGCTTGATCAGCAGTTTTTTTCTTCTTGGCTTCTTCAATTTCCTGGAGTTCAGCAGTTTTGAACAGTCGTTGACGAGTAGATCTCATTTTCTCTGTTGGCACAACCCTTGTTTGTTGTTCAGATGAAATTGGAAGAGCAAGTTGACCAATCACGAGCGGTGGTTGTTCCGCTGCTTTCTTTTGCATAATCTCTTCTATTCTTTCAGTAGGCATATCACCGAGGGTTACAATGTCCTCAAGTTGCTGAAAGCACTGCTCTGTTTTAACGTTCTTAGCCAGTGCTGCTATTTCTTCAGTAGTGACGGGTGATGCCGTTTGCAGCACCTGATGTCCTAACGATCGTTCGTCGACTTCCTCATCTGAAGTAGGCTTATCTTTGTCGACATTGGACTTTCCAGTCAACCTTTTTGGTTTCTTGAAGTCAAGAGGGTTGGCTTCCTTCCTTGTTACAGGAATAAAATCAGTGGGAAGTAACTTCACGCCTTGATCAATCTTCGTGGGGTGTATGACTATCTCCAGAAATTTGCTTATTTTCAATCCAAAGTTAACATTCGATGAGAATGTTCCATCTACAGACATGTGATCATTCTTCCTGGCGTGCTCTGCCCAACGTTCGAAGAAAAATTCTGCCCAATTGCCCTTAACTCTGTCCTTGAGAGCCATCATCACGGCATATTTCTTAGCAGAGAGCTCAGAATATGATCCAACATCACATTGAAACATCTTGATTACCAATTCAGCAAGAGTTTTAAACTCATCCTTTAGAGCGTTAATGGGGGTGGCAGCCTTGAATGAAAGTAGTTCACCTTTCCTATCCTTCATTTTCTGAGGCTTCTTCCACAAATTCCAACGTCGTTCCATCTCATCATAATCTGTTACTTTGTATTGGGATATACGTTTGATCACTGTTATTTCTAACAGATTAATTATAGAAACAGTGGCAAATAAATTTGTAAACCCTAAGGTTATCGATCCAGGGGAATTGTGTGGGGAAACTATCCTATGTACTAGCTATAATCCTAAGATTCATTGTTTGAGGAATCCAAAATCAGGGTTTTATAAAAGTAAAGAAAACAATGCAGAAAATTAAAGTAGTTTTGAAAGCAAATTTAAAGGAACACAGATTCTAGGGAAGAATTCTTATTATGGATGACATGTAGGAATCAACTAATTTAACAGGTGGAATACTGCAACAATGCTATATTTCCTTGTTTGGCAAATATAACCTAGATTACTAACTAGTGACTATCTCCGCTCGGTCTCAAAGTACACCAAATTAGTCAATCTGATAAGCAAATCAGTTCAATTCCTACATCTAGTACATCTGTTTGGATAGTGTAGATCGTATCATGTATTCCTATTCCCACTATTAATATTCACCTCTCGGTCCTTCTATCAATAGCTAGACATCTAAATTAATCGTCACCTCTCGGTCCTTGAATTAATTTAGAATTATAAAATAAACACAGGAATCATGAACCTAATTAATTAATCCTAACATGCATCCATAATAATATCAACCCCTAGAACCCGCTAGGGTTTCTAGCCACTCATCACAGATAGAAATCCAAAAGAAAACATATTAAATTGCATAAACATAAAGAACTTACAAGAAAATAAAAGGGTTTCGTGTTCCCCAAGTCTCCAAACTCTCAAAACTGAATACTATGATAATGCATTCTGAAAAATCGAATTTAATAAGCTATTTATAGTGGTGGATGTGTATCCTATCAAATCTAGGGCTAAAGATATGAATAAATCCGTTTTTCCTCGAATTTCCGCTCCAGCAGACATCTCGCGTCGATCGACGCCACCTAGTGTCGATCGACGTGGCTTCTTGGTCGGCGTCGATCGATGTTGATTGGCGTCTGTCGACGCAGCTTCTCGCCCCTTCTGCACGGTCTCACGATTTTGGCCATAACTTTCTCTCCCGAACTCCTATTGACCCGATTCCAGTTGCGTTGGAGAGCTAACTCAAAGCATCATCCATTGCCATGTGCCAATAGCTCGAATTCCTCTTGTGGAAGAACTCTTCACTGCTACTCTTACACGTCACTGCTTCCGGAACGGATTTCTCGTGAACTTAGGCCTAAAATCCTGCAAAAACACCAAAATGCGCATAATACCACCTAATATAGACTCATGCATAGAATATATGTATAAACTCAATAAAACTACATAAAATAGTAGAAAATAATATAGATAAGCGAGTAAAATAATGAGCTTATCAACGTTCCCCCTTATTTCGAAGACCAAAAGTCTTAGCAAGAACGTAGGCATTCACTTCAATGATGCTTCCATAAACACAGGTTTTAAAGGATTTTCCATCCTTACTCATTACTGCTCTGGCATAGAATTCAGAGACCATATGCGGATGAAAATGCATGGGTTAAGCGGATAAGTATTGAATTACCTGTTCGCTGTCAAGGATATCCATTATCCAATCCGGGATATGTTCAGCAGCAAGACGTTTGTACAGTATGCGATCCTTCATGATTTGAGCTAAACGCCTTTGCTCCTTTGTGTGGCCGGTCTGCACTTTCTTCCGGGCCAGCATAACTAGTTGACCATATGATATTGAATCGTCAACATCTTCCTTCTTTAGAACGCCAGTAAAACCTGGTGCATGTCGCGCATGCAAGGGTTCTTCAGAATTTAGTGGAAAATTGAAGAGAGGGGGGTCACTGGTGTCAGAACGATGTTTATGGGAAGTGGGTTTCTGAGATGATGAGGCTTTGGAGTCGGAGGCCATGTCTTTGAAGAAGGATTTTGAGTAATCTCAAAGAATTTGGAGATTTTGAAATTGGGAATTTTGCTCTGGATTTCGAAAAAAGAATGAACAGTGATCAGAGCAAAGTAGGGTTAAACTTCGGAATGTGAGATCTAACGATTGGGGTAAAGTCTGCAACGGATTAGATCAATGGTTCATAATGAACGCATCTTTCCATATGGTTTCCCATGCTCCAAGAAACACTCAAGTGCGTCAGACGTGGTGTCTCCTCAGTTGATGCCGTCGTTTGCATACATTAAATGCACCTTATCGGGTCCCATCAAGTTTGAATTTAGAGTCATCCCGCCTTGATTCTGGATATGTTGTTGCTTCTGACCTAGCAGCCGTCCAAGGATGTTAATAGGTGATAGTGAGTCTCAGCACCCATATTCACAAAACAATCTGCTAACCTTTCACGAGATTCGTCAGCATCTTTCGAAGCTCTGCTGTGTCTTTGTAGACTCTGTTCAAAAATAGTAATGATGATGAGATCCTCGAACCTTTCAATGAACCTTACTTAATACTGCTGAAATGATTTGACTCTCCATGCATACACGTCGATTCCTTTACTCGCGATGTTCCGTATTCCAAGAGACGAATCATTGTGATCTTCAGACAGATTTTTCTCTTTCTTCTCGTCATAATTAGCAATTTCTCTATAAATATCCTCGTTCAAGATTATCCAGACATCGCAACTTTCGTCCTTATTTGACTCATAATTGCAATCTTTCCTTCCAAAAGAAAAACAAGTTCCCTTCTCCACTAATGGATTCTCCACCAAGAACCTTAGAGATCAGGCGCAACTTGATTCTTGATGAGCCTGGTCTGGATGGATACTATGTGGATGATTATGATGTGGCAGTGAAAGTCATGGCCGCATTGTAGTGGGGGGGTCTTTCACAGTTTGCATGTGCCACTCCTCATCATTTCCAGGAGGAAGTTTTGAGAGATTTCCTTGGTGATTGCCATGTCGAGCCAAATGCAATTTACGGGGTGTTCCATGGTAAGTTTGTCCGTTGGACCCCTGACACCTTTGCAGTGGATTCCGGGCTTCCTCGAGGTCCGTTGTCTGTGCAGGACTATCTTGGAGCAGAGGTGGCTCCAGAATGGATGGCTTGGGAGAGATGGCATCATTCTCCTCGTTTTGAGTTCAGCCCTGATATTCCAGCCTCTGGTCTTCAGACCTCATATTGGGTGATGTTCCGCATTGCCCATGGTATTCTGCTTGGAGAGGAGCCGTACGACCTCTGTTTTTCAAGGGACGTGTGGCAGGTAATGATGGCTATGGATGATACTGCCTCTGTGGACTGGGCCGGTTTCTTCTTCAAGAATGTCTGGGAAAGCGTCAAGCTTCATCCTTTCGTGCCACTTCGGAATGGAATGCAGCTCAGCTGGTTGATGGAAAAGTATTTTCCAGAGATTGCTGACGGACCATCCAACCTTCAGGGAGCTGATTTCTATCCCTACAAGCCTGTGTCTCCTTTCTGAAGAAAAGGAACTCTGTAGTAGGCCTGTTTTCTATTTTTGTTTTGTTGACTTTTGACTGATGATGTAATAGCCTTCCTTTTGAAGATGTAATAAAGTTCCTTTTTGCAATTTGTCCATCTTTCATAAATGAATAGTTGTACAACATAATCATATCATAACGATCTTTGACATAAGTCCTCAAGACAAAAGATAGATTCGATCTTTATCCTTACGTATTCTGCTGAGAAGACACAATCTATCTGCTGACTGTTTAGAAGTGTATTTGACATTTTCCATCATCGTATCAGACTTCATTTAGCAGAGACCTTCATCGTATGCTGAAGATAATAAAGAGAAATCTACGAGAATCAGAAAGAATGAGACTAGCATCTCATTCATCCACAGCAACGTCTAATTCCATCAGGCCTAATTTGATGCATAATTCTTTGAATCTTGTTTCTGCTAGAGGTTTAGTAAAGATGTCTGCTATTTGATCCTCCGTGCATATACGCTGAATATCAATGTCCTTCTTTTCTTGATGATCACGGATAAAGTGATGTCGGATATCAATATATTTGGTTCTGGAATGATGTACTGGATTCTTTGTGATGCACATAGCACTGTTGTTATCACAGTAGATTGGTACACATTCAGGAGAAATGTCATAATCCTGAAGTTGTTGCCGAATCCACAGAATTTGCTGACAGCAGCTAGCAGCCGCTACATACTCTGCTTCGGTGGTTGATTTTGCTACCGAGTGCTGCTTTTTGTTGAACCAGTTGATCAACTTATGTCCAAGGAATTGACATGTGCCGCTGGTGCTTTTCCTATCAATTTTGCATCCTCCAAAATCAGAATTTGAATAACCACTCAGAGCTAGACTGTCGGCTCTTGGATACCAAATTCCTAAGCCTTCTGTGCACTTCAAATATCTGATAATTTGCCTTGCTGTGTCGAGATGCATTTTGTTAGGTTGAGATTGATATCTAGCACATAGTCCTACAGCATATGAGATATCTGGTCTGCTGGCTGTAAGATATAGCAGAGATCCAATGATCCCTCGATATAAAGTAGGATTCACTGCTTCTCCTTCTTTCTCAAGATCTGCTATGCACGCATTGCTGATGGGAATCCTTAAGCTCTTGGTTCTTTCTGGACAGTACTTAGCAATCAGATCTCGCGTGTATTTTCTTTGGTGAATGAAAATTCCTTCATTGGATTGTTGAACTTGAAGTCCAAGGAAGTAGGACATCTTTCCCATCATACTCATTTGATAGTTGCTCGTCATTAGCTTGGAGAATTTATCACAGAGATCTTGATTCTTTGAGCCAAAAATGATATCGTCAACATAGATTTGCACAAGTAGGATGCTTCCTTTGTCTTTAATACGAAAGAGTGTTTGATCAATCCTTCCCTTTTTGAAACCATTGTCGAGCCCGTCTGGATTGGATCACAATCATTCATAGACTTAGTCGAGTCAATTCGTAAGTTTTCGAAAGAGTTCAGAATCGATTGACCATTGACATCATTAGTCTCATGATTGGTTTTCTTCATCTCTTTTATAGCTTTGCGCACTAAAGTAGATTCATCAAAAATAACATTGCATGTTATTTCCACAATTCCAGTTGTCTTATTTAACACTCTATAACCTTTGTGAGTAGGGTGACCATATCCAAGAAGTACACCCTCATCTGACTTAGGTGAAAAAGTGTTAAGTTTCGACTTTCCATTATTATGGATATAACATGTTGCACCAAAAGCATGTAGATAATCTAAATTAGGCTTACGACCATTATATACTTCGTAGGGAGTCTTGTTGAATCGACCGTTAATGGAACATCTGTTCTGCGTATAGCAGGTCGTCATCACCGCTTCTCCCCAATACTTAGCAAGTAAGTCAGCATCGGCTAGCATAGATCGCACTACTTCTTTCAGTGTCTGATTCCTTCTTTCTGCTAGACCATTTTGCTGAGGAGTCCTAGCAGTGGACCTCTCATGATTTATACCAGCTTCTGCGCAGAAATCCATGAGGATTCCATTGCAAAATTCGGTACCATTTTCAGATCGGATCCTCTTCACAGTAACCTCTTTATTATTTTGCTCCTTAAGAATTAACTCGGGTAGGATGATTTTAACCTCATCTTTGGCTTTAAGCAGGCGAACCCATGTGTACCTAGAATAGTCATCAACTACCACTAAAGTATATATCTTTTTACTTACAGAGGGTGGAGTGACTGGTCCAAATAAGTCCATGTGCAATAATTCAAGAATCCTGCTTGTGGTATTTTTCTCTGGGTTTGAGTGGAACGAAGCTTTGGTTTGCTTCCCTTGTTGGCAGGCTTTGCATACTCCTTCCTTACGAAATGTGATGTCATCAGGTAGACCTGCGACAAGCTCGTTTCTGGCAATATGGTTAATAGTTTTAAAATTCAAATGATTTAACCTTTTGTGCCATAGCCATGTGGTTTCTTCTTTACTCAGAGCTAGAAATCATGAATGTTGTTGGCCACTTTGCCAATCGACAACATAAAGACCTCCTTTCTGGATTCCTCGAAGTTTTACTTCTCCTGTAGCATTGTCAGCTATAGAACAACCTGAATGAATAAAAGATACCGTGTACCTGTTTTTGCATAGTTGACTTATGCTTAGTAAATTATGTTTGAGGTTTGATACGAGAGCCACGTTGACAATCCTTAGTCCATTGCGCTCTATACATCCTCTGCCAAGTACTCTTCATTTGTTGTTATATCCGAACACGACAGAAGGACCATATGATTTTTGAATATCTGAGAACAGGTCTTCGTCTCCAGTCATGTGCGCAGAACAACCACTGTCTAGAATCCACTCATTTGACATGCCTGATGTCTTCGCACTTGAATCATGATCCTGCAAGAACAATTAGGTAGATTTAGGTCCCCGTTTCGCATCGGGTCCTGAAGGATTAGCTTGGGTCATCGTTCCTTTTGGAACCCACATTTTGGTAATCTTCAAGGTTTTCTCCTTGAGATCCATTTTGTCAACCTTCTCAACCTTTTGATGTGTGTGTGTATGTGGTTGTGTGTTGTGCTTCTTTGCCTTCATCGTCCTTTGATGATACACGTATCTGGACTCGGGTCTCACATAGATGTTTCTCTTATGTGGTGTGTAATTATAGTACTGGGGTTTCACTGAATGATATTCAGTGTGTCTTCCCCGAGAAAGGATAGGATTTGGCTTCCTAGCATTTGAAACATGATGCTCAGCCTTTGTCCTTGAGTTTGTAGAATAGTTCTGCTTAGCAGACCCAAATTGAGAACTTTGCTGAGATTCAGCATCTCTTGTGGTACTCTGCTGAAATCTTACATTCTACTTGACTTTTTGCTGAGGTCTAGCATAGTGCTTGACACTCTGCTTGGGTCCAGCAGATTGCTTGATATTCTGCTGAGCGATCTTCTTAGCCTTTGTCCTAGCATTTGATGATTCAGCAACTAATGTATCCTTCTCTTTACCATCACCAAATATTTTTCCGGCAGAAACAAAAGTGATATTTCTCTTTTGCCTCCAAGTTTCATCTTCGTCATGACAATTGTGCCCAATGCCAGATCGGTCACCGTGACGTCTCTGTTGGCTTATCAGGTTATTCAAGATATCCTGACTAGTCATATATGCGCAGACACACTTCTCATTGGCTTTGTTTTTCAAAATTAGATTTTCTTTTTCAAGATTTTTGAAATTTTCAGAGAGTTCAGAAAATTTAGTTCTAAGTCTTGATAGCTCCTCGCTATTGGACCTTAGACTTTCAACTTCGTCGGTCAGACTTATGACTTTCTATTTGAGTTAAGAATTATCTTCTACGATAGCATTTTTCAAGGTGTATACCTTTGAAAGTTCTAAAGACAGCTTGGTAAGATAATCTTCCTCAAAATCCAAGAAGGAATCCTCCGATTCAAATGTATGTGCTGAGCATGAAGTATTAACTATAGATGTTACCTCTTGATTGTTGACTGCTAGAGCTGATTCGGAAGGTTGCTCAGCAGTAGCAGATGGTTCACCATTCTCAACGATTCTTGCCATAAAGACCATCAAGGCTTCCTCTTCCTCGTCAGTGGGGTAATATTCCTCTTCATTGTCAGGAATATCTGAGACTTCTGTCCGCATCAGCAACGCATTTGTCAAAGCTCGAACTGCTCGTCTTTCAAATCTTTGCCGCATACGTTCTCTTTCTTCAGGACTTACTTTTAGACAATCATGCTTTAAGTGATTAGGGGATTTGCATTCAAAACATGTCCTTATCTTTTTCTCAGTAGGATGCTGTATCGAGGTTGCTTTTGCCTCCTTTTCGGCCTTTGCTTCCAAAATCATTTTCTGTATTCTCTTCATCTGCTCCTCCAACTCGTCTATCTTTTGATTTTCACTGTTTGAGTTAGAAGTTGAGGGAGTCTCCTTTGTCGGTGTTGTTGGTGTTGATCTCTCCTGATTATAGAACGGTTTCCTAGGAGATTTCCATTTGTTTCCGTCCTTTTTGACGAAGTATGCTACGTCCTCTTGAGTTCCAGCACTTGTTGCATTTGGGTGTGTTATAGCAGCTTCATTCTTCTTCGATTGCTGAATAATGAATTCATGTGCCTTTAATTGAGAGAAAGCTTCAGCGGTAGACATGTTGCTCAGATCCTTTTCACTTAAGCTCGTCATCTTGACAAACCAATCACTTCTGGGATAGAGCTTGGATATAATTTTGTTGTTCATTTCCCCTTTGTCATATGTCTTGCCGACATTTTTGAGTTCTCCTATGATTGTGTTGAGTCTTTCTTCCATCAGTTGAATGGTTTCACCAGGAACCATGGCGAAGGATTCGTACTTGTCTACTGCTACTTGTAGCTTGTTTCGCTTCATTTGTTCCGTCTCCTGAGAAACTTCACAGACGTACTCCCACATCTCTTTAACTGTGTTGTAGTCTAGAGCTTTGTCAGACATTAGAGAAGGTAGACAATCCATGATTAGTTTCATGGCGATAAACTCCAGCTGGCCTCTCTTTTTGTCTTCAAAAGTCCATTCCTCGTAGGGTTTCTTCACCATCTCAGGTTTGGGTGGACCACCAGCGGGTCCAGGTGGTGCAGTGTTAACCTTCAGGAACTCTATAGGACCAACCGTGAGAATGTCCCTCATCTCTAGATGAATGCTCTGCAACTGGATCATGGCCTTCTTTTTCCAGGTTTCAAATCCATCCTTGTCGTACTTTGGAAGAGCATGATTCGTCATTTTGATTATTTTCGCCTTAACCTGAGCTATGTAAGACACAGATACAAGAAACGCAAGGAAAACCAGGATCTAGGTCCTAAGCGACTCAGAAGCAGTCGGCTCTTCAACCTCCTACTCTAATACCACTTGTTGGTCCCTGCGATCAGAGTCGTCGTGATAGCAATAAGATATACACACGAAATGCAGCGGAATAAAGTAGTGTTTTCTTGTATTTAGATTATTCTCAACTTAGAGTTTTTGTTCAAGTTCGCTTAAGTTTCTTCTTGCAGTTATACTCTAGCAACTTCGTTGCTAGGTTTAAATCACCGTAGTAGTAAAGTAATAGAACAGTAACCAGCAAGAGAACACAAGGTTTATAGTGGTTCGATCAAATGATCTACGTCCACTCCTTAGCCGAATTGCTAAGAGTTTCACTAAGAAAGTATACGGTGTACAAAAAATTGCCTTTCCTGTAAAGCAAGCACCCGTCGTTTGGTCTGTCTACTTCACGGCTATCTTTCGATACTCCGAACCTCTCAGGTGTGGCTCCGGCTGAGTCAAGGGCGCACCTTCGTAAAACTTGCTTTTACCACCTGTGGAAGAGTTTAAAGTTCCTTCCAAACTGTCCTTCTTTTTTGGCTTCACTGCCCGTCCTAATCAATTCCTTCTCGAGAAATTGACTGCTGGATACTTCCTATAAAGAAAGTGATCCCAATGATTGAAGATTCTTGAATCAACTCAAGAATCTCTCAGATGAGTGTCAGATGTATAGTGAGACACTCAAGATGTTGAAGTCTTTTCGATGTCTCTGTATTATGCCTTTCAACCGAACTGCTCTCAAGATTTTTGCCACTTTTTGGAATCTTTCGTATGTGTATTTGTGTTAGAGAGTGAGCAGCTTGCGTATCTTCCTTTGAATTGCCTTTTATAGTTGGCTATTCGAAACTTGAGTCGGCAGTTCCGTTTAGACACAACGGATCTTTCATCTTAATTGCAGGTAGCTTTTTACCAACTTTTCTGTCTCCGTACAGGATTTTCCAACCTACTTCTGACAGGTCTAGTCTTCGCGCGTTGGTCAGAATGGCGGTGTAGCAGTTGTTGAGATTTGCTTTGCTGAGCCTTTTCTGGAACGGGATGCTGGATGTCTTTCAGCATACTACTGGATTTGATGCGCAGCAAATGTTCTTCTGCTACTTTGACTACTTTGACTTCGGATTGCTAACGCCTTTAGCAATCTGTGACGTGCTATCAAATATTGATTCCTCAGCATTCTGCTATCACTAGCTTTCTTCCTCTTTAGCTTTTTCTGATGTTTGCTGAGAGTGTTTCAAGCAACCTATTTTATTACAACTCAATATTCACCCTATACAGGACATTACATAAGTTGCTAAGCTATGCTAAGGTTCAGAAATGATCGACCATCTACTAAGGTTTGATCCAACAAAACCTTTTACAATGTACTCCTAAGGATAGTTCAGGAATATTTTCCCAACAGCAATCTTCCAAGCGAGCATGGATGCCTGTTCTGACTGCTTCTAGTACTGGTTCGACAACCTCTAAGGTTAGAGATGACGGTGCTGAAAACAAGCTCAGGAAAGCAGTCAGTGAAAGCAAGTCAATGATGGTGAAGAGGGTTAAGGTCACTCCAAAGAAGAAGAGGTGTGCTGGATGCGGAAAGGTGGATTGTCCGAATGCTAAAGGACAAGGTACGTCATTTGCATTTGTAATGGAAACATGTTTAGCATCGGTTTCTACTCATTCGTGGGTAGTGGATACTGGAGCTACTGATCATGTTTGTTACATTTTGCAGGGGTTCATACCGAGGAGGGTGCTGAAGAATGACGAGGTTACCATCTCAATGGGGAACGCAGTACAAGTGAGTGCAGCTGCCATTGGAGATTTCACCTTGTACTTTGATGATTCTATTTTAACTTTGAGAGATGTTTTGTACGTGCCGGATTTTCGACGAAACCTTATTTCAGTTTCCAAACTTTATGTTGATGGATATTCAGTTATTTTTTATAGTGGTGTTTCTATCATTGGTAATAACGGTGTTATCTGTCGTGGGATGCTGAATAATTCTCTATATGTTGTTAACTGTAATCATAAGTCTTCCGCAAGTATTGCATGTAATTCACTCGTAATTGATAATCCTAGAAAGAGAAAACTTACTTCTTCTGATGAGGATCTTACATATCTCTGGCACTTGAGACTGGGTCACATCAGCTTGAAGCGGATTCAGAGACTTGCAGATGACGATACATTGGACTTAGTCCGGGCTGTACCTTATCAAGTCTGCGAATCCTGCATCGAGGGCAAGATGTCAACTAGGCCTTTCAAGGCTAGTCAGTCTCGAGCAGAGGAAGTGTTGGAATTGATTCATTCTCACTTATGTGGACCGATGTCCACGCAGGCTCGTGGAGGGTACGAGTACTTCGTCACTTTCATTGACGATTACTCAAGGTACAGATATGTTTACCTGCTTCGCTACAAGTTTGAATTCTTTGAGAAATTCAAAGAGTTCAAGGCTGAGGTAGAAAAGAAGGTCGGGAAAACTATCAAGTCACTGCAATCTGACCGCGGTGGTGAATACCTCGATAACGAGTTCCTGCAGTATTTGTCAGAGAATGGGATTACATCCCAGTGGACTGCACCGGGTACTCCCCAGCAAAATATTGTAACTGAAAGAAGAAATAGGACTCTTCTAGAGATGGTAAGATCAATGATGAGTTATACAAACTTACCAATATTGTTTTGGGGCTACGTATTGGAGACAGCAGCTTACGTGCTTAATGTGGTGCCTTCTAAATCAGTTCCTAAGACGCCTTCTGAGCACTTCCTTGGTTGCAAACCGAGTTTGTGTAAGTTTAGAGTATGGGGTTGTCCGACACACGTACTGTCAAAGGAACCTGATAAGTTAGAAAGCAGGTCAAAAGTAATGTTGTTCATAGGGTATCCCAGGCAAACGAAAGGTTGTTACTTTTACTGTCCTGAGAGTCAAAGAGTCGTTGTTAGCACCAATGCTAGATTCTTGGAGGACGAGTATGTGAGTAATCACAAGTCAAGGAGTGATATCGTTCTTCAAGAAATTGAGAACGAGAATGCAATTCCAATGGAAGGGGAACGTGTAGATATGGGTGCACCTGTGAGAGGTACATCACCACAGACACGTTCTTCAGTGCAAGGTGCAGGACCACAAGTTACTGCACCTACTACTGACACGGCACCGATGCCTCGTCGTAGTGGGAGAGTTATTTTCCAGCCGGAAAGGTACATGTTCATGGGTGAGTCTTCGGACTTGAGCCCGGAAGACGGACATGAGGACTCTGACCTACTGACTTACGAAGAGGCCGTGCAGGACAAGGATGTTGCCAAATGGCGTGTCGCCATGGATTCTGAAATTGAATCCATAACTGCTATGGATGTATACCAGAAAACTGATTTGCCGGATGGCTTTAGGGCCATAGGGTGCAAATGGGTATACAAGAGAAAGAAAGGGGCGGATGGAAAGATCACGGCTTTTAAAGCCAGGCTGGTGGCAAAGGGTTATAGTAAGAAAGAGGGCATTGACTATGACGAAACCTTTTCACCCGTAGCCATGCTCAAATCCATCCGGATACTCCTAGCCATAGCCGCGCATATGGACCTCGAGATCTGGCAGATGGATGTCAAAACAGCTTTTCTAAACTGTTACCTTGAAGAAGGTAGGGACATCTATATGCAGCAACCCGAGGGTTACATAAGCAAGGGAAAAGAATATCTTGTCTGGAAGCTTAGGAAGTCCTTGTATGGACTTAAGCAAGCTTCAAGGTCGTGGAACTTACGTTTCAATGATGTGATTAAATCCTATGGATTTGCACAGTTGGAGAACGAAAGTTATGTTTACTGACTTTGTGTTAGTGGGAGCGTGGTTTTCCTTACACTATACGTTGATGACATACTCCTATTTGGAAACAACGAGGGAGTGATGTCCGAAATCAAGGTTTTGTTATCCGAACAGTTCCAAATGAAGGATCTGGGAGAAGCTGGCTACATTCTTGGGATTAAGGTCTTACGAGATCGTAAGAGAAGAATGTTGAGCTTATCCCAAGCATCCTATGTGGATACTGTGATTGCCCGGTTCAGCATGCAACTCGCCAAGAAAGGTTTGCTGCCTTTCCGTCATGGCGTTCGTCTTTCTAGTGGGCAGTGTCCTCAGACACAGCGAGAGAAAGACGAGATGAGTCTTGTACCATACGCTTCGGCGGTGGGTAGCCTTATGTATGCAATGCTGTGTACCAGGCCAGATATCTGTTATGACGTAGGCATGGTAGCAAGATATCAGTCTAACCCTGGACAGGCGCACTGGATTGCTGTAAAGCACATCCTCAAGTACTTGAAAAGAACTAGAAATTTCTGCCTAGTTTATCATAGTGAGGATTTGTGCTCTGTGGGTTATACGGACTCGGATTTCCAAGGGGACCAGGATGAGAAGAAATCGACCTCAGGATATGTGTTTACCCTGGGAGGTGGATCTGTATCTTGGAGGAGCTCAAAGCAGAAATGCATTGCTGACTCCACCATGGAGGCGGAATATGTCGCCGCCTCCGATGCCTCGAAAGAGGGGGTATGGCTCAGGAACTACCTTTTAGAGTTGGGCGTGATCCTGAGTTTTTCGAGGAGCATCACAATTTATTGTGATAACTCTGGTGCAATGGCAAACTCAAAGGAACCGCGGTCTCACATGGCAAGCAAACACATAAAGAGAAAGTACCATATCATACGAGAAATCGTATCGAGGGGTGATGTGCAAATTAAAAAGATTGACACTGCTGACAATCTTGTTGATCTATTTACAAAGAGCTTGCCGCAGAAAGTTTACGAAAGACATATTCGTGAGCTGGGTCTGAGGTGGATGTCGACCCCTGACAGTGGTTAAAGAGACAGCAGACTAGATAGTCGGACTGTATACTCTGTAATAGCTTAGTTATGCTTTGAGAATAAGTGGGAGATTGATGGGTTTTGTATACTGAAAGCATTTATTATAATGAGTATACAACGGTTCATTTCTCTTATCTGTTAACAATCTTACATGTATGAACGATGGTATCCTCTTGCCTCACCAATAGGGACGATCATACGGCGTGTTGTAGATCGCAGATGACAGTATGATCACTTGACCTAGTGAGACATAAACCTGATCACAGCCGAGACAGTGTATGAGGATACGTCTGTCCGGATGGCTGCGGCATTGTCGGAAAAAGTAGTCTGTCTTGGTTACTTGACATGCTGGTACGCAGGGGTGGCATATTGATGGACCACAGTGAGATGTATTCGTCTGTCTGACATCAGCGAATACAAGATCTCGATATTGATTGAGTCCAAACCCTAACGAAGGTTCAGAGGTTTGCACGGGTTGACTGTTGCTTTGACTTGCCATGGTGGAGAGCCCAAGTAACGTGCTCGTATATCCGCATCTTGGGTAACAACAGTTCGTGTAGTACCGCCTGAGACTGGGTTTAGGTAACCATATCCGAGTAATAGGATGGGGACATTCCCTGAGGAGCTCAATAACATTCATCGTGCCAAAGTCCTGCAGGCTGATTAAGTTCAGGCACGAGTGATAAGGATTGAGTGGTACTACTCAGGAATTATAAGATATTAATTAATTGTAGTTAGAGCTTGTCAGAGGCTCCGATTAATTAATGAATGTCCGATAACCTTAAATATGGGGATTCTCAATTAATGCAGCCCGTTCTCATAACGTGGTAATAAAGGGGTAGGTCAGTATTAATTCTGTGGTGAAAAAGAATTAATATTAATTAATTAATTGTGTCCTGGGTTGTGGACATGGGAATTAATTAATTTATAGGCCCACTTTATTATTTGCATTAGGTCCCAGGTCTGGCCCAAGGAAAGTGTGCTGAATTGAGCCCAGGAGCCCACTAGGGTTTACAACCCTAGGTCTATAAATAGACAGCTCTCTCTCATAAGTTGTAACATAGTTGAAAAACCCTAAACCTAGAGAGAGAGAGTGGGGCGCCGATTTCTAGAGAGAAAGGAAGGAGAATTTTTGAATTCTGGTCCTGCTCAAAGCACAGATCTGTGGAATCCTCACCAGTAGCAGATCTGAACGCACCGGGAAACAAATCTGAAGATCTAATCTGGAGAACAACAGATTTCTCTTTTCTTTCTTTTGATTTCAATTTAATTCTAGAAATTAGATTTCTAATTTCTACTTCCGCAGATAAAAATCGAATTGCATGGTTGAATTAAAGTGGAAGTTCAAACGCAAAAGATCGGTACAGAGACTACGGAGTTACGGTAAATTCCTCAATCCACAATTCTGGTAATTAAATTCATAGGAGCATGCTAGGGTTTATTGTTTATTTAATTGTGCACATTATCCATAAATCGATCCGGTTCAAATTGGTTTTGGTGATTCGGTTCACAGGAAAACCCTACAGGCACATGGTGAGCGTTGGACGAGGAAGATGAAGGCGGACATGAGTGTTGCACAAGAGATGATGTCACCGTAGTATCGATCGGTGGAGTTCTGTAACTCGAACGTTGCATTCGTGATGCCGTATGATGGGGTTATCATCTATAATGTTGAGGATCATAGTTTGAGAAAACTAGATGTGCCATCAAATTTTATAAGTACGATAGATCGGTATTTGAGATAATGGATCTTAAATCGAACAATGATTTAACTTTGTTAACCCGACAGCTCCCCGGTGACTACCGCAAAAACGATGGTCAAAAGAAGTGAGTTATTGGGAATGGCAACCCAAATTCATGTTTCTTTTTCTTTTCTTTTCTTTTTCCGTATGCATTTTTCTCTTTAGGCCGAGTCCGCCGTTGAATGAAAAGAAAAGTAGCTTTTGATTTTTTTTAGCAGCACAGCAAAACAAAATATTTTTAAATGATTGATGGAAACGAATTCATGTGTGATCATCATTTTGGAGTAAAAATACAAAATTATAATTGTAGACTAGTTTTATACCAGCGCGTTGCACAAATTAATATTTTATTTCTCTTCTTTTAATGTATATTTTCATAATAGAAAATTGAAACTTAGATATCTAATAATAAAATGTGACTAAAATATATACTTAACCAAAATTATAGTGTCGTTTGAGATTTATATTCTTTACTTATAAACTCTTACACATTAGAAAATCTACTCTTTTAAGACTTGCTTAAAAAAATAATAATATTTTTTACTTTTGATTTTCATAACACGTGAGCTAGCGAGGATACGACTGCCCAAGAAATTGTGAGCAGATACTTATGACACTTCTACTCACTTGAAATAAAATTATTTATGAATCATACAAAAATTGGTGAGTTTTGTCGGTTTTTTTTAACCAACTCCTCACAAACAAAATAAAGGCAATCATCAGGCTTACATTATAAATCCAAATTATAAACTCTTTCAAAAGTTATGCTGCTACACAAGATCTAAACTTATCAAATCTTTTTCAAGAGAAGATACAATTTGTCATCGACCTTAAACTTATGCACTTTTAGTGGATCATCTTTTAACATCAAATGAAATCTTTTATATGAAACATAAAAAATGTGACATCAAAAAAATAGTTGAGCATTTTAACATCATGGCTCATGGCACTTGCCTATTCATTAGCTTTAGCCATGTTATACAGAAGACCATGCATCACATACTCAAACTTGTTTGCGAGTGATTTTGTAATCCCCTGCAATAGAAGGTCAATATTGTAAGTTAATATGAATGGTATCCCCTACAATATGAGGACAATAATTGTAAGTTAATATGATTCTTCAGTCAAATGAAATACATAATATAAAACAAAACATTCTCTAAATGATCTAAAAAACATGTTTATTCCTTAGCTATTTCTGAAAGTGATTAGAAGAGATTAATGCAACAGATCTTGATATCTGGAACACTACACTTCATTATGAGCAGGTTTGTTGGTCCAGCAATGTAACAGGGTAGTAATAACTAAAAATAAAAAATGTAAATACCCTATTCTATTTTATGTACTACGTTTTGGGTTTCTATCAGCCATTTGTACATAGACGTTTTCAAGCAATCTACAATGGTGTCCATCATATATGTCTAACAAATATTAAAATATCTCTGCAAGCTAGATTCACATCACAAAATTCTACAAACACTCATATTCTACAATTTTATATGCAATCAAATGGAAAATCCACATCTGCACTTCAGAACAATCTGTATATAGAGATTTAGAAATCATTATCGTGTATTTTATCACCTAGAAGCATAGGATACAGCTCATTGTATACATCTAATTCCAAGTAAAAGCGATCGTCATTATTTTTTGCAATTATTCGTGAAGTTGCTAGGTTATATACACAGCATCCACCAGTCTAAATTAACCATTTTTTAAGCTACATAACATTTTTAAGAGAAAATTATTAAAATTTGTTTGCATAGAAAATTTAAAAGCCAGATACCAATAAATTAATGAAGAAATTGAATAAGGATATCCACTTTTTTAACCTATGTCACACACTACTTGACTATCAATATTGACCATGTTGATAATACCATCAAAGTACAAATCCGCCATCATCTACCAAGAATCACTCTAGCCTGATAGTTTAGAAAGTCGGAGAAAATTGAGATAGTTGTGGTTCATTTGTGATTGCGACCACCGCGGTGATTCCTCATTTCCACAGTAGCAGGTAAATTTTGTAGGTTGATCTTTCCTGATTTCGTTTATGAATGCAAAATATTTGTTTGACTGGTTCAGGTGATACCTTGCCTTCTTCACTATATGTGTTTGCCATTGATGGTTCTACGGTATGCCATATCCAAATTTAGCGCTAAAGCTTTCATGAACCCTAATTTTGTTGTTCAAGTTGACATGCAATTTGAAGTGAGAGGTTTGTGTTGTCGACTTTTCACCATTAAATTTTGGCTTCTTTCTCACCTTTGCAGATTAACCGGCTTATTTGATTTCAAAAAATTGTTCATGGCAATTAAAAAAAAGAGAGAAATTGATTCGGATTTTGCACAACATGCTTTGTGGCCAGATTAAATCTTGAAATGAATTTTTTGTGCCTTTGAGATGAAGATGAATGGGTGCAAACTCCAATTTTATCTTTATAAAAAATACTTTAATTTGAGATTTTGAATTTCAAGTTTGGGATAGAATGTATTCTGAAAAGTGATGATGATTGAAAAAAAGTATGATTGATGGAAGGACTTTAAATATTAGTATGATTGATGGAAGGACTTTAAATATTAGGACTACTCTTGAGTCGAGCTTGAGCTTGACATAAAAGATTAAAGCTCGATCTCGAGCACGGCTCGATGGGAAGCTCATGAAGCTCAACTCAATTTTTGTTATTTTTAAATTTTAATAAAATACTTGGATTTAATTAAAATACAAGAATTTAACAATCAAACTTACACTCATACATATATGTACCGATACATATATGTTTTACTTTAATAAAATCTAGATTAAAGTGCGATAAAGTATTGAACTGGCTTGAAAATAAATAAGTCTCAATTACATGAAAATAACAATGGTAAAGTTGAAATTTTGAAATAACATAAAGCTGGAAATTCAAAAAAGTTAATACCACGAAAGCAAAAATAGGAAAGAAAGGTTGTTGATCCTACTACTTTCTCCTCTCTCCTACTTTCTCATCTTCAACTTTCTCTCAACAAACTTGCAACATTTAATATGGATTTTAATGGAAAAACAAGTGAAATCATATATACCCAAGTATTTCAGAATTGTACCCCATATTAATCCACATAGAAAGTCTAATGCTTTGAGTAGTGTGCTCAAGTTGCATTTCTGCCACATATTCATCAAATATGTCATATAAAGTTTTCTTAACTTTGTGAATATTCTCTCGAGACTCAAATTCAGAATACATATTTGGAAAGCAAAACTCAACAACTCGCATTTTTCATCTAGGATCCAAATTAGCGGATATGATACAAGTTACATTCAACCCCAGTATTTGTCATATTTTGTTTCATAGCTCCTACCATATCATGAATTCATTGTCACTTTCATCAAAAAATCTCTTATCCAACAAAACTTTAACTCGGTAAACTTCATTAAGAAATAGATTAGAAACTGGATACTCACTTCCAGAGTTGATATTAGTTGCTAAGTTGAACACCTCCAATATTGAACACGTTTTCTCCACTTTGGTCCAATCTTCATAACTTGGACAACAAGTGTAGCGTGGCTCCTGCTCTTTGAATCTTGAAAATAACTCTTTAAACTTGGTGGCAATTGACAACATCTCATATTTCGAATTTCATCTTATTTTACATTCAAGAACAAGTTCTCTTTGAGGTAATTTCAATTATTTTATATCATAAGTCGAGCCTCATTGTAGTTAATGAAATTCACGCTCTCGTAATGTCTTCAATTATATAAGCAATCCTTGACAAATCATCATGAACCATTAGATTTAAGATGTGTGCACAACACCGTACATGACAACATTTCCTCCACAGTAATTTGTTGTTCCTCGAAAATGTCTTTGTCAAAATCCTGATAGCAGAATCATTATCCTAAGCATTGTCCACTGAGTTTGTAAATACTTTGCTCTCGATGCCCCATTCCTTCATACACTTAAATAGACTATCTGCTATCTCAATGCCACGATAAGGAGGAGAAGATGAACAAAGTCGAGAACCCGCTTTTGCAATTTCAAGTTGGAATCAATAAAATGACTTTTGAGAACCATGTATTCAAACTTTTGATTGGTTAATCTCCACAAATCCGTAATGACACTAATCTTATTAACATTCTTTAGTTGCATCATCAATCTTTGATTCTCAATCACATACACATGGATGCAATCTCTCTTGATCGTGGAATGTGAATTCTTTTCCCACTCATACATTCACATTTTTGCATCAAATTAAACCCTTCTTCCTCCACAATTGTAAAAGGGTGTTCACACATGAGAATCCAATCTCTCATTTTTCCATGTCAAGCTTTCCATTTATAAGTACAGGTGTCACCATTTGTGCTTCACATGTGTTCTCTAATGATTGGAGGCCTTTTTAATTTTTTTTGTTGCCTCTGAAAAATTCGTCGTTTCATGCATCCAACCAAGTGTTAGATGGGGAGTACTACTGCTCTTTAAGTATAGATAATATAGACTCACAATGCACACATTCAGCTGTCTTTGCGCCCTCAACTTCGACTTCTCGAAACTCTATTCAAACATTAGAAATTTTTTGCCTTTTCTTTGGCTCAAACTGAAGATCAACTCTATTCAAACATTAAAAGTTTTTTGCCTTTTCTTTGGCTCAAACTGAATATCATGGCCTTCTGTATTAGCTGATGTAGTATTTGCGCAGCATCATTTAATCTAGTGTTTGTGGTGGCAACATTATTCGAATTGAAAGTCTCATGTGCCGAGCATTGATCGGCAACTGAACCTTGTAATGAAGGGTTATATGCCATTTCATAAAATATTTCCAGTGGAGAAAAAGGCATGTTTGCTTCAAATTAAAAAATAATAATAATAGAATATACTACCTCCGTCCCATAACAATTGTCTTGTTTGGAAATGGCACAGATACCAATGCGAGTAGAGATAGAGGAAATTAGTATTTTATTAGTGAGTGTGTATAAACTTTCCATTTTAGGAAAGAAGACAATTGTTTGGGACAGATGAAAAAGGAAAACAAGACAATTGTTTTGGGACGGAGGGAGTAATATTTATGTTATACACCTAAAACTAAACATATCTACTTTAGCGATAAAACATGAAGCATATCTGTGATTTACAGTACTAATGCGAAAATGCACTTCGCAAAGTAAACCTCTACAGCAAAATAAGTAAAATAGTTGCTTCTATAAATTATTTCCTATGACAAAGCTTCATTTATTAGCACATTTTGATTTGTAATCTGCTTTCTTTATTTACTTAGAGAATAAAGCTTACCGTGTGTATGTTTTGAGTTTGTATATCATTTTCAAGACATCTCTGTTTTAATAATATTTGCGGATTATCAAGCTGCTTGGGCCGCCAGGATAGCTCGAGATAGCCTCTTGTGACGGGTGATATGAATTATGTAAAGCCTACTCATGTTCCTTTTTGTTTGAGAGCTTATTCTAGCGAAAGAAAGCAGAACTCGTTGCCGCTGGTCTGCGGCAACATTGAGAATCAGAGCGTGTTGAATCAGAGTATCATAATACTATTATACTTATATAAATATATTAATTTTAAATTACATTTAATATTATTATATAATTTTACTGATACTATTAAATTAAATATAATAATATTTTAAATTAGAAACAAGATTCTATAATTATGTATTAAGACTACCCACTATCATAACCTCAACAACTTAATGCAACCCAACTTTTTAAGTTTCTCTCTCCTCCACATATACAACCCACAATCTAATTCAATTTTTACTCACTACAATAACTTTCAACAACCTACAAATCTATTTTATTTTTACTTTATTTTATTTATTTATATTATTTATATTAATTTTAATTCAATTTTTATAAATCTACAAAAATATAGAATAACCTAACACAAGTAAAATATATTATAAACACAATTTGAAGTAATATAATCAAAATATGAAATTTTGTTTGTTTCTCAAAATATATCAATATTGGTCTCTATTTATAGAGGAAAAAAATGAAAAATTTTGGTATAATTTATATATATATATTTTTATTAATTATTTATTTTATTTGTATATAAAATAAGATTATCCAACCAGAAACTGACAAGTGTCAGCTTTTAGTTGGATAACCTATAAAAATGGAAGGGTTGTATAATTTTATAAAATATATTTATTAATATAGGTATCTATTAAATTAGTAAGGTACTATTATAATATTAAATCTTTATCATATGAAAATAAAAATAATAAAATTTGAAAAGAAGATTTATTAGGTATGGAAATGAATGGGGATAACCAAGTTTTGAGGAATCATTTGATTTCTGATGGAATAATACCAATCAAAATTTTGAAGTCATCAATTCCTTAGATTCTAAAACCCACCGTCAAAACACCCCTAAGACCATCTCCAGTGGAGACGGAGACGCAAACGCAAACCCAAAATTTGCTGTATTTCTCCTCCAACCGACACCCATTTCCAAACTCATTTTGCGTTTTGGTGTTTCTCTCTCCTCTATCGACCCAAATTTGGGTTTTTACTGTAGCATACTGCAAACCCATTTTATAATTGCAAATCAACTCTTTTCCTTTCTATATTTTATATATCTAACCTTTTATATTTTATTTTACATTTTTATATTTTATTCATGATTTCCTATTTGTTTTATATAGTATATAAATAAAAATTATCCAAAAAACTGAATATATAATAAAATTATAATAAAAAATTATACTATTATATATAATGTTCATGATGTTTTTTAATATAATTAAAATAATTTTAATGATGTTTTTTTAATTTCTTTATTATTTAAATAATTTTTAATAAATTCTAATTTTATTATTTAAAAAATTATTTAATTAATAAATACGCAATTAATAAGAATTGACATAAAAACATTAAAATTTCTAAAACAATAACATTACACGAAATATTAAAAAACATCATTACAATACTAAAAATAAAACACAATGCAACTCATGAAATAGAAATACATTCAAATACTTAAACATTAATACACAACGAAATAATAAAAACTACTAGTCGATATGAATTAATAATCTGGTAGCCCGGAACCAGATCCACCAATATTATTGAAATATCCACCAAATGTAGTAGATGCAAATGGTGCAGATTCATCTCTTTCTTGAGCTCTTTTTTGTAAAATACGTGCCTTTTCAGCTCGAACATATGCAAGAAGGTTAGGATCTGTTATGGAACTCTCATCTTGAAATAAAAATTTATCGTCTCTTCTTGTTTGTCTGATTGCACGAGTCTCGACCAAATGTTCTTTAAGTTCGGTTCTTGACAATTGCGCCTCTTGAAGAAGTTGTTTGTTTTGCTCTTGCACCATATTAGCAAAAGCTAAAGTAGAGTCATCTTTTTTTTTTCAGTTTAGCTTTTTTCATCCCGATTGGCCGTTCAGAGAAAGACCCACCACTAGCATTAAAATCATCATTTAAATTTATAGGAGAGCACGAGATACCTGGAGAAGCTTACCCTTCGGAAGTTGGATAATCCGACTCGGAAGAGATATGTGCAGAAAACTGCCTTTTGGAGCTATTTTCATCCGTAAATTTTTCAAAGTCCTTGATAGTATTCCAAACATGATCAAACTTCCACCCAGATTTATAGTTTCGATCCTCCGTGAATAAAATTCTAGCTTCACGCATCTAAAAGAAAGAAAATATTTAATTTAATCTGAAAAAATAAATTTGAAAACTTATAATACTCACGATATCTTCATTTGAAGCTCCACTTTGGTGCCTGTCGTTAATTGCTCGAATGCAAGCATGCATTTTCTTCGCTGCTTTCTCAATAGTTTGAACTCGGGCTTGTAGAGATCTTAGTGAACGATCTTCCCATTGCTCGCTCTTATCTCTGTTGAATGCTGATTCAACACGTTTCCACAATGTGTCGGCTGATTGGTAAATTCCAGTCGTTGAGTCCTGAGAGATTTCCATATAAGCTCGGCACAAGACAATGTCTTCATCGTGGCTGTATGCAGAAGATCGGATCGACATTTCTAGTGAATAACTTGGATCAAGTAGTTGGGTGCAAACAAATATTGTGAGATTGTAAGTGTTATGTTTTCACTCATTCCCAAGTTATAGATGTTTCACAATCCCTCACTTATTACTAAAATATGTTTGTGAAATGACTAAACACTGGAAAGATTCCTTCTTCACAATCTCTCACTTATTACTATCATCCAAACTCGTTTCCCAAAATCTGTTTCCGAAATGACTAAACACTGGAAAGATTCATTCTTCACAATCCCTCACTTATTACTACCAGCCAAACTCGTTTCCCAAAATCTGTTTCCGAAATGACTAAACACTGGAAAGATTCCACACACCCAATCCCTCACTTATTACTACCAGCCAAACTCGTTTCCCAAAATCTGTTTCAGAAATGACTAAACACTGGAAAGATTCCACACACCCAATCCCTCACTTATTACTACCAGCCAAACTCGTTTCCCAAAATCTATTTCCGAAATGACTAAACACTGGAAAGATTCCACACACCCAATCTCTCACTCGAAATGACTAAACACTGGAAAGATTCCACACACCCAATCCCTCACTTATTACTACCAGCCTAACTCGTTTCCCAAAATCTGTATCCGAAATGACTAAACACTGAAAAAAAATTCACACTCTATCCTCCACTTTTTACATCCTCTATATATAGCATATCATATTAATTGCAAATAACTTATCATTGCAAATATCCAACACACTTATTTCAGAAAATGAATTTCAATTTCAGTAGTTCATCTTCATCTTCTTCATCGGGTGATGAAGATAGTGAAATAGTAAAAAGTTTTCAAGAGAGGCAAGCGAGACTATTTCAAGCTATCTCAAATAACAACAATTATCTTCTAATGCTTCAACAAAATCATCAACCAACAATCGGTGGTTCTATTCCAGGCCGCGTCTTCATCAATCGAGATCGGGAAGCTGCTCATCATAGATTGTTCAATGATTATTTCTCAGATAATCCATTGTACAATGATGCTATGTTTCGTAGGAGATATCAAATGTCTCGCTCGTTGTTCCTCCGCATTGTTGATGCAGTTAAAGATCATGACCACTACTTTCAACAACGAGTTGATAGAAGTGGTAGACTTGGATTGTCACCTTTACAGAAAATATCTGCTGTATTTCGGACGCTGGCATACGATTCACCAGCAGATGCCACAGATGAATATATTAAAATTGGTGAGTCTACTGCAATTGAAAGCATGAAAAGATTTTGCCGAGCAATCAAAGAGATCTTTGCGGAACAATACCTGAGGGCGCCAACGGCTCATGATATTTCTAGATTACTTCACATTGGCAAGCAACGAGGATTTCCAGGAATGCTTGGGAGCTTGGATTGCATGCATTGGAGATGGAAAAATTGTCCTACAGCTTGGGCTGGACAATATGCGGGCCGTAGTGGAAGACCGACTATTATTCTTGAAGCGGTGGCAGATTATGATCTTTGGATATGGCATGCTTATTTTGGTTTGCCCGGCACCAACAATGATATCAATGTGCTTGAGTCATCCCATCTCTTTATAATCTAACTCAAGGTATTGCTCCTCCAGCTCATTATATAATTCAAGGCAAAGAATATAATATGGGTTATTATTTAGCTGATAGTATATATCCTAAATGGTCTACTCTTGTGCAAACAATTCATGATCCACGTGGTTCAAAAAAAAAAATATTTTGCAAAGAGACAAGAAGCATGCAGGAAAGATGTAGAACGTGCATTTGGAGTTCTACAAGCACGTTTTGCGATTATAGCAGGATCAGCACGCTATTGGAGAAAAGAAGTACTTCATGATATAATGACTACGTGCATAATTATGCATAATATGATAGTTGAGGATGAGCGTGACCTTGATGCACCAATAGAACTTGCAAGAGAGACGGCACCGCCAGAGGTTGAATTGGTGACGAATGAAAATACAAATTTTCAAGAATTTATTTCTCGGTATCGAAATATAAGGAACAAAGATGCTCATATGGAACTTCGAAATGCATTAATTGAACACATGTGGGAGGAGTATTCTAATTCTGATACCTGAATAATCATGTATTTTATTTTCAGTTTATTTGGTGTGTTGAATGTTTTTTATTAAGTTGTTTAATATTTCGTGTGTTGTAATGTAATTTTATTAACGAGATGTTTAATTATTTGGTGTGTTGTAATATAATTTTATTATTGAGATGTTTAGTAATTTAGTTTATTTGATATGTTTTAATATAATCTTAATATCATGTTTTTTTAATTTCTTTATTATTTAAATAATTTTTAATAAATTATAAATTTATAGTTTAAATAATTATTCAATTAATAAATATGAATTAATAATTTTTCGTATTTTTAATAATTAATTATCTTATAATAATTTATTTTCTTTAAAAAAAGGTTCAAATTGTAAATTTGTTAAAGATTTTGGTTGTATTTGAAAAGTTTGTAAAGTTGTGATAAAAAGGAATATGCTGATAATATTCTTCTGAATTTGAATTTAGTTTTTTTGGTTGGAAAAAAATAATGTTTGATGTGACATTTACTGTATTTTGGGTTTGAATTTGAGTTTTTCGGTTAGAGATGGTCTAAATGCTTCAAATATTTTTGAAATTGCATCATATTCACAACACCCAAATCTCTTGCCAAGTCCGAACCAACATAATGAGTGAGAATAACAGTCTCTATTTAAAATACAACTTACTTTATCAAATAGAATAAACAGTTATTTAAAATTGTGAGAAGACAAGGTTCAAAAGAGTTTATTAACATAAAAGTTTTTTAATATGAAAATTTTCAATATTAGACGAAAACAAATAATTAATATGAAATCAACAACCAAGGCCCCAAATATATTGTTAGACAAAAATTAGAAGGAAGAATTAAGATTCTCAAGAAACCCCCTATCCCTTTCACTCGTCACGTATAACTAATTCGGAAAATAATATTAATTGTAAAGCAAAAAATTCATTGCTGATAATCTGTAGAAATATACAGGAAAAAATACCCAAAACCCAATAATTTGTAAACTGTGATGCCCTACCGTCGGGGCCAAATTCTAAAAAACAAAAGAGATGATAAACTGTAGCCCTAGCAGAAACCCTAAATTGAATGCCCTACGCACGCTCGCCGCGGATCCGCCTCGCAAGCTGAATATCCTTGGGCATGATTGTAACCCTCTTGGCATGAATTGCGCACAGATTCGTGTCCTCAAACAACCCTACCAGATACGCCTCCGCCGCCTCCTGCAGCGCCAGCACGGCATGGCTCTGGAACCTCAAGTCAGTCTTGAAATCCTGAGCGATTTCACGAACCAAACGCTGGAAGGGAAGCTTTCGGATCAAAAGCTCCGTGCTCTTCTGGTATTTCCGGATTTCACTGTTGCAATAACATACCAGTTAAAATCTGAATTCAATCGTTGAAGGTAGAGATCAGATTGGAATCGATGAGGAGAAGTTAGGGTTTACCGAAGAGCGACGGTTCCTGGACGGTAACGGTGGGGCTTCTTGACTCCGCCGGTAGTTGGAGCAGACTTTCTCGCAGCCTATGAGATATTGAAATCAAATCAATAACCAAAATACATATTGCTGTATCAAAATTAAGATCTAAATCAAAACTCACAAACCTTTGTAGCAAGCTGCTTCCTTGGGGCTTTTCCACCGGTAGATTTACGAGCGGTCTGCTTTGTACGAGCCATATCTTCCTAAATCAAGACGCAGAAACTGATTCTTGAAAAATACTTGGTAGATTTTGCGATGCTTCCAAGTTAAATTGCTCAAACGTGTTTAATGAGTGAGAGAGATGGGTATATATATATAGGGAGGGTTGCAAGGAAGTTTGGTTTGAAAACTTGGGCTTTTGAGGAGTGGAGGCGCAACGGCACTATCTTGTGGGGGAATGAGATTGTTCAAAAATGGGGATCCGTGGCTTGTCATCTCACGGATTTCATTGGTTAATGAAATCAATAGACGGTTGTGATTACTGGATTGGGATTCACGCGGATCGTGGCCGAGTTTGTGTTTGTTTTGTGTCTGTGTCTTTGTGATTTCTGTTTTTCATTGACTCAGCTGAGTCGCTTTATGGACCGGAACCGAGTTTGTTTGACTCTTTATTTTTATTTTTTTTAATAATAAAATGAAATCTATCTCTTTTTTTTTAAAGCAAAATAACATTAAAACTCTTTATCAGTTAGAAGATACTCTTTCCGTCCCGATTGATTAGTCCCCTAGAGATTTGGCACAATAACCAATGCGAGTAAAATTAAAGGAAATGAGTATTTTATTAGTGAGTGAAGATTAACTTTCTATTTTAGGTAAAGGGACAATTAAATGGGACAAACGAAAAAGGAAAGAGGGACTAATGAAGTGGGACGGAGGGAGTAGTACATTTAATTATTTTTATTTCCTTTTATTTCTTTTAGTTGTTTATATAGGACGACTAAGAGAATTCATAAGTTAACTTTTTATAAAAAGTGAAATTTTTAGTAAATCATACAATTTAAAAGTAATAAATTGTAAAACATGGTCAACTTTATTTATTCAAATTTGAAAGATTAATGGTATCGTTTCTGAAATAACTATATATCAAAAGATTAAGTTCCATGAAGTTATAGATTAAAGAGGGATGATGGATGGGATAACTATTGAGGTTATTTAGGGGCGGCAATTTCTGATTCAACACGACAATCCAACACAAAATTTAATATGAAAAAAACGGGTTGGGTCAACCCATTTAACATTTAAGTCAATTTTAGGTCAACTCGCACAACCCACTTAAAATTCTGGTTGGGTTCGGGTCAAACTCGGGTTGACCCGCGAACCCATTTGACCCACCAATAAAATTAATTATTATTTGACGATGAAGGCTGTGTCGATCAACATGCCTATGTCGATCAAAAGAAAACACATCAATTGATATACGTGTGTCGAACAAAATAAAGAATTGAAAGCATCGATCAATATGAGAATGTGTCAATTGATATGAATTTTTTATATGAAATAAATCTACGTCG
>JAPKLW010001515.1:0-11904 GCA_026898455.1 Plectranthus barbatus | reverse complement strand
CAATTGACACATTTTGTGTCGATCTAAATGCACACGTCGACCAAAATAGAGGCAAATTACATTTCGGCATGAATAATAGGGGTTAGGCTCAAACAGATATCCAGTCTCGTCTAATCAATTTCCAACAACATCAAATAGTTTCTAAACATATATAACGAGTCTAGGCATAGTTCTAATCATGAGAAACATCATAAACATGGTATAATCGAAATAAATGCTCAACATTTCATCAACATGGTGCCAAAATCTAAAAATATTCCAAATGATCACAATATCGATTCATAGACTATCATAAGGTTTCTAGGCTCAATATTCCACATATGAGTGTTCGCGGTCCGGTTTGGAAGAAAAATTTTGGCAAAACCAATAGGTATAATTTGAAAAATTTTAAATAATTTTTCGAAACCAAACCGTATAAAAACGTTTGGTCCGGCCGGTTTGACAGTTTGAAATAAAATATATTTCAACTTTCAACAATCTACTATAATTTGTAGAAAACTAGGGCCTAAATACAAATTAATTGATTTCTATTATTTGTTACAACTTGTAATAATGTAATTTTAATTTTAAAAATCTTATATTTATAATTTAATGTCAAATCGAAAGAGATGTGTAAAATTATAATAATAGTAATGTTTATACTTAATTTATCTTAAATAAATTATATAAAATAATAATATTTAATGTTAATACTTATTAGTTGATTTTTGATATAAAAAAAATAAATTAATTAAAACTAGAGTATGTTGGCCAAGAAATTTAAACATGAGTTAATTGTATGAAAAAAGTAGAAACTTAACAAATGAACTACAAATTATATTAATTAATCATAATATATTTATACATATAAATACGGTCGGTCCGACTAATACGGCCGGTTTGATCGGTCCATTTTCAATCACTTGCTTCATCTTGGGATGTATGTTCATCAATATGATCAAAGACCTCTTTTTCCAGGTGGAGTAGCTTTCAAGAGTTAACTTTCCAAACTTCGCGTTGTTCGCCATTGCTTTTAACTTGAGCTAAACACAATAACACAGATATGCAAGGAAAATATGGATCTGGTCTTAACTGACTCAGAAGCAGCTAGTTTGTAAAGACCAACCGCTGTGATACCACTTGTTGGTCCCCGATCAGAGTGTTTTTATATGCGGCGGAAGTATTAATACGGTCTTGCACTTATCTTACTAAGGTCGCGACTTAGCAAGTGTTTATCAAATGTATTTTAACTCGAATATTCGTTAAGCTGATTGCATACACAGCCACAAAATAACGAATAAAAGCAGTAAACGAGACACAAGGATTTATAGTGGTTTGAACAACTGTTCTACATCCACTCTTCAGTCCTCCGACTACAAATTCACTAAAAGATTGAGTACAAGGTCAGGTCTAATCTCTAACATTAAACAGCCCCTCCGTCTGGTCAGCGCGCACCTTCAAGCACCTCGGTATTCAATCATCACCTTGTCGCTCCGTAGAGTGAGGACAAACCTCCCTTCTCCTTGGGTATCGACTGTTGGGAGTTTTATAGTACTTCCCAGAACCTATCCTTGTGTTGGCGATGCCTGTACGAATCACGCTTGTGCAGCAAGGTGATTGCTAGATTCTTTTTAGGATTAGAAAGAATCTCAATATCAACCTTAGAAGTTATACTTCAGAGGTCTCGAGCTTCAAGTATGATAGCTTGTGAAAAAGCTTCAATCACGTACTAGCTCGATTAAGTTCGCGTAGTGTAGAGAGTGTTTTGATCTTCTCTAGTTTTCTCTGTGAGTATAATTTCGCGAACCTTTGAATCAATTTAGGATGACACCTATTTATAGGTGAAGATTCAAACGGCTGTTTGAATCTTATCCGTTAGACTCAAAGGTATTGCTCGCAAATCTGCGTTCTTCCTTTTCTGCAGTGGACAGAGACTCTTCAACTCTCCTCATCTCTGATTGGCGTAGCTTCTATCTGTGGTCGTTTTTGTCAGAACGGATGTTTTTGTTTAAACTTGAAACCTCCGTTGTGTCTGATGATTGTCTATTATCTGATTCGTCAGGTTTCCTTGTGATCGGATCCTTCTGATTTATGACTCCAATGTTTCCTCTTGATTGCTGTAGAGCGTTTGATGGCGGTTGACATACGGCTGGCGTCTCAGCAGTCTTTGCCAAGATCTTCGTATTCTGCAGGAGATACTTCTTCAGCATTCTTGAGTGCATTCAGCATTTCGCAGTATTTGCTAGCCTTTACTTGTCTTCTTCAGCGATCTTCAGCAATCATCAAATCTGTTGATTCCTTCAGCATTTTTTATTCTTCTTCTTTTCTAGTTCTATTACAACTCAAGTGTATATTCCATATACAGGACTTTTACATTTGACTCGATACTAAGTTGCTAGAAATTAGATCGACTATTGCTTGTCTTGAGCTTTGATGCACCAAAACATAATTACAAAATCATTCACAATAAAGAGGTTTAATATTTCTAACAATATTCTTAACATTAATCATATATCAAATTATTATTTATGTTGAACCTGCATATTTACATTCTCAATCCAAATCACATAGTTGAATTTTCTTACTTGATATATTTAATTAGGCCATAATATTAATGATTCTGAAGCAAAGACTAAAAAAGAAGCAATTCTCCTTACATCATCTCGCTATTGTAGTTTGATCAAGACAATATATTTGTCCTCTTTGTTGCAACATTTTTATCAATTGCACAAGACTTTGACTCAAACTCATCCATGCGATTTAACTTCTTCTCTTAAATCATTTATAAATAGTAAAAATATAAAATATACAACAATAGTATGAAAAAGTTGTTTAAATCAATTATAATCAACCATTAAGTTACAATATTACCATATAACAAAGGTTGAAATTAAACAATGAATGTTTCGTTAAATTTATTTTTATGCAGATTAATATTATATTCCTATATTCCATTAAATAATTTTTCTTAAATAAATAAATTTTTTTGGAGCAGGATAAAATGTTTCGTAGAGTTTTATCTTTAAGGATATATAAATAGAAATTGAATTTTGAGTGGCGATTTGTTCATTAATACTGTTTCTTTTTTTCTCCCGACTCAACCCTTTCACGAACGAAATAACAGTCCATTTCAACGTGTTTGGTTCGTTCGTGAAACACTGAATTCTTCGCAATATGTCGCGCCGCTTGATTATCACAGTAAAGGCGAGTAGGTGCTCGCTGTTCTGCATCCAGATCCTTCAACAGCCAACGCAGCCAAACAATCTCACTTAACGTGCTTGCCATAGCGCGATACTCCACCTCTGCAGAAGACCGTAAAACTACTCCTTGTTTCTTGGTACGCCATGAAATTGGTGCACCTCCTAATTTCATAACATACCCCCCACGAGAGCGTCGCGTCATGGTACAGCTTCCCCAATCTGAGTCACAGTAAGCTTCCAACACAAGCTCTCCACTAGTGGGTAGAAGAATTTCTTGACCTATTGTTCCTTCAATATAGCGCAGTACACGCATGGCTGCATCAAGGTGCGTCTGTTTTGGTGAGGATAGAAATTGACTCAGTATGTTAACAACATATTGGATATCAGGTCTTGTCATCGTGAGATAAAGAAGCCGTCCAACAAGACGTCTATATTGATGTTCATCAACCGTAGGACTATCTTCACTTTCGTCTAGTCGCAGCTGCTGCTCCATTGGCATTGCGCTTGGCTTACACCCCTCCATGCATGCGTCCTTCAATATATCTAAGGCATACTTTCGCTGAGACAACACCACACCACTTGCTGACCGAACAACTTCAATGCCTAAGAAATATTTCATCGTGCCAAGATCTTTTATGCTGAATTCTTTGTGCAGAAAATCCTTGACTTGTTGAATTTTGATGCCATCATTTCCTGTCAACATAACATCATCCACAAATATCAATGCTGCAACAAAACTTTCTCCTTGCTTATAGACGAAAAACGAGTGATCTGCGCAAGATTGTCAGAAACCGATCTTGGTTAGTGCGCTAGTGAACCTTTGATACCAGCTTCTCGATGGTTGCTTTAAACCATAAAAGGATCTGCGTAACTTGCATACTAGAGTCTCCCCCTTAACTGCGAATCCCTGCGGCACCTTCATCTAGACATCTTCGAGCAATTCTCCTTATAGGATTGTGTTGTTCACGTCGAGTTGGTGAATAATCCAGCCTTTCTTCACTCCAACTGTTATTAAACACCTCATTGTGACAAGCTTAGCAACAGGTGCAAACTTTTCATGGAAGTCGATGCCAGGAACTTGCGAAAAACCTCTAGCCACTAAACGGGCTTTATATCTCTCCAGTTCACCTGTGGGTTTGTATTTCACCTTATATACCCATTTTGAATCTATGGTTGATTTCCCCGGAGGCAGTTCCACCAATGTTCAGGTTCCATTTGCTTCTAGGGCTTCAATCTCCCTTTGCATGGCTTCTCTCCACTCACTAACCTTTACAGCTTGAGTGAATGTATATGGTTCTACTTTGGCATCAATGGAAGCTAGAAAACATTTGTGAGGTGCAGAAAAAGTATCATAAGTGATAAACATAGATATAGGATGTACCGTCGAAGTCCCTGAGTTGGAGACGGGTTGTGCATGGTCTATGGAATGTGGCAGCTCGACGTCATAGTCCTTCAGATGAACAGGTTGCCTCCTCGTTCTCTCACTATGGCGGTGACCCATGTTTTGGTTGTTGTTGCTAGCAGTGATGGTCTCTCCTTCCGTGGTAATATTTCCTTCATCCCCAGCAACTGCGCCTTCACGCAACCCAAAAAACAGCTCTTCATCGTCACAAAATTCTTCTCTCCTCGGCTCCTTATCACTTCCTGAAGGCTCATTGTATGAGAAAGTGCCCTCGATGAACCTTACATCTCGCGAGGTGTACACCTTTCGAGTCTGCAAATCATCTACTTTATATCCTTTCTGCCCCTGAGGATAACCAACAAACACAAATTTAACCATATTGCAAAATATCTTGAGGTACATACTAGTCTCAGATTTAAATTTCATCAAATAAGCCCACACTCCTCGACTAAAATAATCATCGATAGTAAGGAAATAATGTGCTCATGTGAGTGAAGGAGTCTTATATCCACCCCAAATATCGGAATGTATTAAATTAAAACAACCACAAGTTTGAATAGAACTAGAAGGAGAAGGAAGACGAGCTTGTTTAGCTCGTATGCAGGAGTCACAAGAATGATTACTAATCTCACATATGCCTTGAAGTTTGACCTTGGATGTATGTCCTAACCTGCAGTGCCATAAATCGTCATCAACCACACAAGAGAAAGCATGTCGACTGCCACATACCGGCTCCAACAGGTATAGACCATCACATTGTTTACCCGCTCATATCAGTTTCTTCGAGGCTAAGTCCTGTATAACACAACCATCGGCAAAGAAGATCAATGCACAATTCAGATCGTTGGTTAATTGACTAACAGACAATAAATTGCATTGAAAAGTAGGAACATGCAAAACATGATTAATATTCAAGCCATTGGATAATGTTGTGCTGTCAATTCCTGCGACTGATGCTTTGTCACCATTTGGTGTCTTTACTGGAGTCCCCGTCCCATTGTGCGTGAAAGTCTGAAGACAACTTCTTCCGTGCACAATATGTTTTGAGGCTCCTGAATCAATAATCCAGGACATATGTTTGTCAAGAACCTTACCAGCCATGTTTACGGAGGCGTTTGAAGTACTTCCACCGGTGTTGCTGTTCAGGAAATCTCTTATCTGGGTTAATTGCTCAGGAGTAAAACCGTGCAGTATGTCAGTCGATGGCGAGTGGCTATCGACATGTGCCGCTCTAGGCATCGAAGGTGGTCTTCGTACAGCCTTACCTCCGTCTTTCTTCCAAGCTTTGTTCCCCTTCTTGTTGTCTGGATAACCCACAATTTCATAACAATTTTCAATCGTGTGCCAAAGTTTGCCACAATTGACACATTGTGGTGGAGACTTGGAGTTTTCCTTCAAATTCTCTCGCCTCCCCGATTTGCCTTGTCGCTGAACTTGGAATGCGGTGCTGTCGACACTAGGTTTTTGGGAACTAGTGATTAATCGTTGACGTTCATCCTCTGCAACAAGATGGTAAGTGACACCCAAACTAGGTAATGGAGTCACGCTCAATACCTGACTTCGGATAGTGTTAAATACATCATCGAGGCTAATGAGAAACTCATAGATCCTCTCATTCTCTACCTTTTCAGCAAACAATTTTCCCATATCACATGTGCACTTCCCACATGTGCATGTCGGCATCAAGAACACAACATCTATCTCGTCCCAAATACATTTCATCTTGGTGTAATAAGCCGAAACAGACATCTTGTCTTGGCGCGTAAGAGTCAGATTCCTCTTTGATTCATATGCCTTTGGGGCACTCTCCTTGCCGAAGCGTTCCTCTAAATCACTCCATATCTCGTGTACCGTCTTGGTGTGTTTAATACTATTGTGAATCTCCTTGTCCATTGCAACAACAAGCCACCCTTTTACCATGGCGTTGCAACGTTTCCACAAGACTAGATCCGGAGAACTTTTATCTGGCATTAGGAGAGATCCATCGACAAATCCAAGCTTATTCTTGGCTAGAAGGCAGTTGCTCATCTCCTCATACCAGTCGCCGTAGTTTCCATCAGTGAGAAGATCGGTGACGTAGACGTGACTAGGATTGTCGGAGGGGCCAATATAATACAGGGACATGAGGTCATTAACGACACCGACTTTATCACTCATGGCTGATTGAAGAAGACGATATATGCGGAAGCGTTAATGTAGGAACGTGTGCTGCTCTGGTACCATGTATAATTTTGGTAGAAAAAATAATGTGGATTTCATTAATATTTGCTGCTACAATATGCGCAGCTTGTACATGCATATATATACATGAAAAACCCTAATAAAGGTATGAAAGATAGATACAAATATATACTATATCTATCGTATATGAATCTGCACATAATCTTCAACTTCCTTGTTAACCAAGATTCGCCCATATCTGTTAATATATCAACGTATATCTCAACAACATGATTTTAATTTTATTTAATCTCATAATTTAACAATATATGACCTATTATTTCAATTAAAAAAAAAACTGATGGTAGGTTTTTATAATTTAGTGACTATAATAAACACTAATTAAGAAATACATTGATTTGAATATATTTTTCCCATACATACATTGAAGATGATGATAGGAAAATGAAATACAACAACACTATACAAATTTTCAATATGAAACGAAAATGAAATATAATAATAACAGTATACAAATTTTCAATTTCAAAGAGCATAATATCAAGAATTTATGCATAACTATAAAAACAAAACCAAATTCGTTTGCACTCGAACTATAATGTTGCCAACTCTGAACTCTTTCCAGCAGCTCAAACCAATACGAATTTTGACTTTTTTTTATACCACATATTTATAGCTTGAGATATTGTGTGTATTTAAGTTAATTGACCATATTTATGATATAATTACTTTATTTCCTATATAAAAAAGTGACTATAACATTTTCGAAAAATAATGAAATCTTCTTTGATAGGACCAATTTTTTCTTATCTCTCTCATATAAATTTAAGTCGTTACTTACATATTATGTTATCTTAAAAACTCCCAAAATGTTATTTTTTTTTCATAATTCGAAACTTAGTTACTTTAGTTGTTGTCGGGTAACAAGGTCGCAGGCCCGTTACCGGCCTATTACACCACGGACTCCGAACTAGTTCTGACTGAACTAGGGTTCCTCTATCGGAGTCAAGTCCGATCTTCAAGCTTTGACACGATCTTCACCGGAGAACCCTTCGAACCCTTTTGTCACGCCCCTGATTTGCTAACCCGACTTATGAGAGCGCGACATAACTTTTAATTATAAAAGGTCCAAGATTTAAAATAACAGCTGCGAAGTAATCGAAGATAGACCGAATACAGATAATAAGAAAGGTTGGTCTATTAAATTTACAAACAAACAGTAAATAGGAAACAAAAAGAAAGTTTTCGGTTAAAGAAAACAAAACTAGTTCATGGCGCATTTATAAGCAAACATGGGAAAGAAATAGATTCAGAGGTTCATTGCTCAGATTTAGAAACAACAACAGTAGAAGAGTAGTAAATAGACCAAACATAGACGATAGGAAAGGTTGATCTATTTTATTTACAAGCGAATGGTAAGTAAAATTCAAAAGGTTTTCAGATCAACACCATAAACATGACTCATTTACAACATTAACATTACTCATTTACAACATTAACATTACTCAGATACTGGCAAACATGGGGAATAAAAAGTTTTAGAAGTTCAATGCAGCAGAACTGACGTGGAGGAGTTATGTATGTGAAGATACATAACTCGGGATCAAGCTTTATAACCTTATTAACACATATAGAACCCAACTGTCATCACTTACTTAGGATGCTCACACATTCCCACGTTCCGCCTCCTCTCCTCGAGCTCAACCTGCATATTTTAGAAATAACACACAGGGGCTGAGTACTACGTACTCAGTGAACACATTGCCCAAAACATACATATATATGAAAGCTATGCCATCACACAGGTAACACACGGGGTTTTATTGAAATACAAACCGTGTTTACCAAAATATTTTCATCCCACTGCGCAGTTTCACTCTCGCATGCAGTCACTATCTGTTTAAACGTGTGACTTGGAAGCAGGCCTACTTCCAAGACACGATGAGCAGCTAGGAATGGAGTATCCCACTCAACCCACTGCCATCAAAGTGCACTAGTCTCGGAACACGCATCATCGAGACCCGATCGATTTAATAACCACCTTATTACTCCGGAGTGTCATCCCGCGGATGATCCACTCCATATAAACATGCTAGGGAATTGAACCCTAGTCCAGACATACCAAGGAATTAAACCCTAGTACTGCGGCTCAGGGGAATCCGTCCTGGCTCACAATCAATGAAAAACAGCTTAAGGCATAGCCTTGGTGCATTTCCAATGACGTCAACAACTCTCTGGCCAACTACGTTTGGCTCAGAGGAACAGATAGGACACACACAAAACAGTTTGGCATAGACAATCAATTTCAAAACAAAACATCATTTCATACTTCTATAAAAACAGAGCCCGCGGCTCGAAAACATGCTTTTAGTTTTAGTATAAGAAAGCCCACCTCAAGTCTTTATAAATTCAAATGGTTCAGTTGATGCTCAATTACTCTTCTCTAACATGGTATAGTCCCTTCAATTTTAAACAACAGAAGATAAATATAAAACTAAGTAAATCAAATAATTAAGCTTAAGCTTTAACTCATCTACACATATGTAGCGGCTCTAATCGACGTATTATTCACTTAAGATTTTCATTTTTAACAACTAGACTAACATATATACTTGTATCCGTATACTCCAAATCATGAATAACATATGGAATCTAGCATGTAGTTTAGTTCTTAGCATTCCTTTAACTTCTTAACCTCAGCTTATGACAATTGGTTAATCATTTCAATCACTAACTTATAGTTTTTTTTTCTACATATAAATATAATCTCATATTCTTATAATTATGAAACTTAATATTCAAATCTCACATTAGGCCAATAATTATGTATATTACATGTTTATAAGATGATATTCAAGTCCATAAATCAAGAAAAGAAGTTTAGATTCCTATTATAAATTAACTATAAAAGTTTCAGCTATTCACTTAGATATATCAACAAACACCTTGTGTGCATTGCTAAGAACTAGACATTTCTCAAATATTCAGCAATTCAAGTACAATCTATTCAATTCCAAAATCACAAGAAAGGTACCTAGAAGGTATATTTATACTGAGATAAATTAATATCACAAATTCATACTAAACTAAACTCAAATTAGTGAAAAACTACCATTTTAACTGCTGAAACTTGCAAGCTGAATAACTTAATGGTTTATCAACAGAATTCAATGATTTATATGTCTAAACTCAATGATTTTCAGTGCTCTACAATTTTTGTGCAGACACTTTGGCCTAGTTCTTGCTCAATTGATCAGAATTAGCTGCTGAATGTTTCAGATGAAAATGGCGATTCCTTTCAATACCACACACACACTCTCTCGTTTTTATTACTCAGCACAGGAAATAAAATGATGAACAAATTTTATAATTCTAAGCTGAGTCACTTAATTGAAATGATCATGCATTTAAATGGAATTAAGATAAACATTTTGCAGGATTAAAAGAAAATGGAATTCCTCTTTCTTTTCAACTAAGTTTCAATGAGAAACCGACCAAGATTCCGGCTACCCAACAATAATCAACCCAACCCCTAATCTCAATACAGTCCAACGTGTTCCTAGCACTCCTAAATATTCCTAAACATGGCCGCACATGACAAAAATCACATAAAAAAAATTGCAAATATTTCGTAAAACTGTGAGCATTTGCTCACCTCTTTGAATTTTCAGCCCTTAACCAAAATCACTTCTTCAACAGCGAATCCGCCACAATTAATCCGACCAAAAGTTACTAGGAAGTCCCTAGACATCATATATACAAGATTATTAAGATAATTCTTTAATTTATAGAAGAAATTTTCAAGTTTTTGAAACAGCGTCACCTACAGCAGCTGAAACTTATCAGATCATTTCCTCCCCTGTTTCTTGGCCAAATCGTGCAAACTTCATGTCCAGATTTATCTACTCGAAAAGATATTTCATCTTTGTGAAGAAATTTTTGCTAAATCTCGCCGGTTTGATAAGAAAAGGGCCGAACAGAGAGTTGACGGGTTTGATGGTGTAGAGGTTCGAAAGAATTTTTGATGAAAATGAATTAACCTCTCCTTATTTGATTCTAATGCGTACTCCAGCCACCGAATCCCCTTTCAAGCTTAGTCATAGGTCTAATAGCATATCATGATGCCAGGTGTTATACTCATTATCTAGAATCATATATGTGATTAATATGATTTTATACATACTAAGCTATACTATAAATTCATGATTCAAACCTCGAGTGCGAATATTCGTCTAAATATTCAAATTCATACTCGTAATTATAAATTTCAAACCTAAACTCGGTCTCATAAAAATTAAATCGCAATGCGCTGAAAAATTAAATAAATATACAATTGAATATATAATTAAGCATAATTAGCTTGGCGTGCTCTACCGGTTCCATCAACTTCTTTGGCCGTTGGAAGGCGTTGGGCGCTCAGACGGTAAGGTCTGAGCCAATCGTCTGTCCCTATCGTGTGTGGGTGGTCGAAGTGAGCAGATCAGAGGGTTCAAAGGGTTCTCCGGTGAAGATCGTGTCAAAGCTTGAAGATCGGACTTGAGTCCGATAGAAGAACCCTAGTTCAGTCAGAACTAGGTCGGAGTCCGTGGTGTAATAGGCCGGTAACGGGCCTGTGACCTTGTTACCCGACAGTGGTATCAGAGTCAGGTTAGCAGACCCGCAAGCCTACACCACGTCGAACTCGCGTCGTCTGTGCCCCAGGGCACGAAGGGTAAGTCGGGTGAGCCCTCATCCAGGGCCCCCGCTCAGGTATATGACTCGTTCTGCCCTAACCTCTCCTTTGTCGTATCTATCGCGTCTGTTCTGAAAACCCTAGGTCTCTAAGGCTCAGTTGACTGGTCCGGACAACCGCAGTCGGCTGGGCATCCTTCTTGCTGGTCCGGATAACCGCAGCAATTAAGGATCTGAGTTGTGTGTTTACTGGGTGATTCTTGCGCACTAGGGTAGGAGTCCTGGTCACGTTGTAGCTTCCGCTATTGTCTGTTACGTTTCTTGATCTGACTCTGTGAATACTTTGTGTTTCTTTCTGTTCTCTGTTAAAATTGCTTTCTCTGATACTTGAATCAAATTGTGTAGTTACCCTAAGCTTTGTGACCTTGCATTCTTGTATATTCCAATAGCCTGCCTAGGTTCTCTGTGCAT
>JAPKLW010001514.1:178068-188226 GCA_026898455.1 Plectranthus barbatus | reverse complement strand
CCCGTAATAACTCAAGAGCTGGCTGGCTCTAGAGCTGCTATGTTCTTCCTCAGAAAGAGAAAGAACACCAAGTGAGGTCTCTAAACTTACAAGCAGGAAGCTTGAAGTCTCGTGTTTGAAAGATATCAACACACGGAAAAGCTTTAAAGAAAGCCTCGAAAGATGCTTGCTTGCTTGCAATGAATGTTCGTTCTTTCGGTAGTTGGAGAGTATTGAATGTTCAGGATGCAAGCGTCTTAAATGTTGGTGATTCCAACCTATTTATAGACGCAGGATCTCATTTAAAATTCTAGCCGTTTGGACACATCCGGAATGGGTCTCTGTCCTCGGATGTACTTCAGACGGCGGCAGGTAGGAATTTCAGGAAAACGCCATACCTGTGTCTGCTTTTTCTGACACAGACCTCTTTGTGTCAGAACGGCATTATTTCGTCAGTACGAGGAATCGCAACTGGTGTCTTGAACTGATAGACTTTAAGGTATCCTCCCTTAAAGTCATACTTTGTCAGTTTATTCCTCAGACGAATCTTCTTTTTGTCTCTAAGACTCTGGGAGAGCGAATCTTCAATTCTGCTGGTAACCTCCGACTGGTAGAACATACTGGTGATCTTGTGCTGGCAGTCTCTGCTGGTGACTTAGCGCTTGCACAATCTTAGTCTACCAATTTGTCTGGATGTTATCTCTTGAAATCTCCCGTGACTGGTGGCTTCACCGCTGGTGAATAGTGTCAGCCAGAACACGTATTCTGCTGGTAGGATTTGTCAGCCTCCTGCTGGTGAAATCCTTCCAACTGGTGAACAGTAGCCAGTCATTAGCTCTACTCCATGCTGATGAACAGTGTCAGCATGGGTCTGTCAGTCGTCTGCTGGTGAAATCCTTCACCAGGTAAGAGATTCTCATGCTGATGAACAGTAGCCAGCATGAGTCTTGATCAGCTACGACTTACAACTCAAAAGACCTAAACAGGACTTTACATTTGAGACTAGAGCTATTCTAGAGACAAACTGACGCTGGTTGGACTTAGGATTTGATCCACCAAAACACTTAAACACCAAATCAAAGATTTAAGCTATCAACTGGGGAAGGGAAACTTAGCCAAATTTCCCAACATATTATTTTCCCAATTTTTGGAGATATAAATATCGTCCAATTTTTCAAAATTCAATAATTAATTAAACACCACTCGGGTCTCAGAAAATTATACCGATCATTTCATATTCTTCCATATTTTAATTCCAAGCATTCCCTAGCTCGGTTTAAGAAATGGACCTCCTGAGTGCAAGTTATGAATTTAATTGCGATATTATTATTCTTTAATAATAATTCGCTGCACTCGTTCTTCTTTTAGAAAATGTGACTACACGGTCACTTACATTTTCTCAAAACGAACTCATTGGTATATTATAATCAATATTTTGACCCTCGTATCTCAACGGGTGTTTAATTTCTTCTTCAAAATCAATTAAATAATAATTTGCTTAACAAATATTTATTTGTTTAATTTAATTAAGCATTAAATTGCTTAATTAAATTCGGGATATTACATTCACCCCACCTTGCAAAAAAATTTCATCCCGAAATTTGCTAAGGTGTCTCAATTACTTGGGTATTTATCCCTTGACTCTATCTGAGGTTTCTTCGTCATTCTTTTCCAATTCGCGATGGTTCCACAAAACTTAATCAAATGGAATAAACTTGTTCCTTTCTTTAGATCTCCCGATATTAGATCCACCTTCGAGTCCTTTCTCATAATTTGAATCGGAATTCGAGATAACTTCTTTTCATGACATTCTTGTCTTTTGGATCATACGCGTACTTTCTCAATTGCGACACATGGAATACGTCACATACATCTCCTATATTTGGCATTAAAGCCAATGATAAGCTATGGGGCTTACTTGTCCAAATATTTCATAGAGTCCTATGAAACACAGTCGTAGTTTACCTTTGACTCTCGATCTTTTGATCCCCTTTTAAGGCGAGACCTTCAAAAATACCTTGTCTTTCACTTTAAATTATAGTTCAACTCCTCTCGAATCTATATAGAATTTCTGTCTGCTCTGGGCCTCTTTGATTCTGTCTCGTATCTGATGAACGATCTCAGTCATTTCGCCGATAGCTTTGGCCCAAGTACTTTTCACTCTCTCACTTCATTCCAGTAAAGTGGTGATGGTATCTCCTTCCGCACAAAGCATCGTATGGAGCCATACCAATCGTCGCTGGATAAGTGTTACTATAGGCGAACTTGATTAACGATGTAATTGGCTCTCAACTCTCTCCTTGATCTAGGACAGCTGTTCGCAACATGTTTTCAAAAGTTCGGATGGTCCTCTGAGACTGATCATCTTTTTGTGGGTGAAACGCAGTACTGAAATTTAGGCGCGTTCCCAACTCTTGCTGTAGATTTATTCCAAAATCGAGATGTAACTTAGAGTCTCTGTCAGACATAATGGTGACTGGCACTCCGTGCAGTCTAACGACATCTCTGACATACAGCTATGCTAACTCGTCTGGTCCGTAAATAGTTCACATTGGCAAGAAGTGAGCGCTTTTCGTTAAACGGTTCATGATGACTCATATCGCCATATATTCTTTTTCTGCAATCTTGGCAACCTTGTGACAAAATCTATGGCAATTTTTTCCCATTTCTACTCTGGAATATCTAACGGTTGCAGCTTTCCGTATAGCCGTTGATGTAAAGCTTTAACCTGCGGACATGCCAAGCTTTTCTACGTATAAGACTACATCCTTTTTTATATTGTCCTGTCAATACGAGGTCTTCAAATCCTGGTACACCTTTGTGCTTCTGGGGTGAGCGGTATACGGCGCCTCATGAGCTTCGCTCGAAATCTCATTTCTTAACTCTTCGCTGCTCGACACAAGAATTCTATTTTTTGTACATTAGCGCGTTATCTGGTGCTTCCCTATAATCGCCTGTCTGCTCTATTCTGATCTTCTGACGTAACTTTTCGAATTTGCTATCTTTTCTTCATGCCTCGATAATTCTCTGCCTTAGATTTGGCATAATAGTCAAGGCGGCTATGTCATATCTTTCCTCTTCTGAAAGTGACATCATTCTAAGAAGAAGCTTTTCGAAGTCTTAAATTAACTGGTCATCTTGGAAAACAATTATCTTAATTGCGCTTCTCCCTTTCGGCTCAAGGTGCCTGTCACTGAATTAGCCTTGCCAGGGTGGCAATTTATCGTCAAATCGTAATCATTGACTAGCTTGGGCCATCCCCTTTTTGCCTCATATTCAAATTCTTTTGCTCGAAGAAATACTTCAAGCTCTTGTGATCCGTGAATATTACACACTTAACTTCGTAGAGATGGTGCCTCCAAATCTTCAACGCATGAATTACCGCTGCTAACTCAAGATCATGAGTTGAATAATTTACCTCATGCGGTCTTAATTGTCTCGAGGCATAAGCTATCACCTACCCATCTTACATCAGCACACAACCCATTCCGTGCTTCGATGCATCAGTATAGATTTCAAAATTCTTTTCTGGTTCAGGTACGGCTAAGACTGGCGCTGTGGTCAGAAGATGCTTTAATTTTGAAAACTCTCCTCACATTCTTCTGTCCATACAAACTTCGTGCCTTTCTGAAGCAATTGCGTCATAGGCCTAGCAATCTTCGAGAAGCCTTCAATAAATCTTCGATAATAGCCCGCTAATCCGAGAAAATTGTGAATCTCATTCAGCGTGGTAGGTGATTTCCATTCCATCACCGTCTGTATCTTGGCGGGATCTACTTTGATACCATCTGCTGATACAATAAGACAAAAAAATGTCACTTCTCTCAACCAAAAGGCGCACTTGCTGAACTTAGCATATAGCTTCTCATCTCTTAGAGTTTGTAATACCGTTCTTAAATACTGCTCATGTTCCTTCTCATCCTTCGAGTATATAAGGATATCGTCGATAAATACCAACATAAAATTATCAAGGTAAGGATGAAATACTCGATTCATCAAATCCATGAACACTGCAGGGGCATTTGTAAGTCCGAATGGCATCACTACAAACTCATAGTGACCATATCTTGTTCAAACTTCAAACTGTCTTACTATCGGTACATCTTGAATTGTCAATTCTGTCTTCTTCCCTCCTTCCAAATACACCAAGAATACTTGATTCTGGGCCTTCTGTAATAAACTTGAAGCTTGTAGAGCAGAAATGACCGGCACTCATTGCCTTCTTCTAAACCATAGACGAACGATTCTTCATCTTCCGGCTGCGGAATAATAACCTTCTTTCGCGACACAGGATCGTCGCTTTATTTTTCGACAACCAATCCATTTCCAAAATCACGTCTACGTCTCGCATATCAAACACGTTCAACTCTGCTACTAAGATCTTGTTTTTATTCAACTTGATCTTCAAATTACGACATATTAAGGTAGTAGTAGCTGTTTCTCCTGAAGGCATTCGATTCTTATCTACTCTTCTCTACCTTAATTCCTACTGTTTCAACACGTGATGATGAGTATTAAATATACTGTTGCCCTCATTTCTACTGCTTCTAAGAGCATACACTATAATTCTCCTCAACTATTGTTTCCCCTCTGTTTGATTCTCTCTTCGACGTTATGGTGGGAATTGCTTATATTACCCGTCTCCCTGGTAATCCCCTATAGCTCCTTTCCTTGGTTGGCATTCTCCTCTAATCATTTTCTTCAGCCTCGGCCTCTACCACGACCTCGTCCTTTCCCATAACTTCTATATTACTAACATTTCTTGGATTTGAAATATTAGGGCAGAGAAAAAAGTTCTCCAAGTGAAGAGCCTAATCGCAGTCTATCGACTCGTTAACTTTACTTGATTTAAACTCGACCCCAAATTGAACTCTCTATTTTCTTTGCTAGGTACTCTTCAGTTGGTAAGCACCAAGGAATTGAAGGAAATGACCATAAACAACTTATTGAAGTGATGAAGAAAATACTTCAATTCAGACATGCTTGAACAAGGAATAGCATGGTTGTATTCAAGAAACCAAAGAGGATGCGCAACAAGTCGCATGCTTGATTCAAAAGAAATAATTAACGATTTAAGTAACGAATGAAAACAACATACAATTTTGCATGCTTAACAAAATGGTACACTCGACAACAAGGAGGTTCAAATACTCACGCTTAATTTCAACCCAAGCGAATGAGAACGAATTCGTCTTAGCATGTTTGAGAAATGGATATAATTCAACGATCAAGAAGGTGATAAGAAAGTTCAGTTACGCATGCTCGATTGGAGATGGACATGCCAATAATCTATAAAAAGGATATGCTTCCTTCGAATTAGAAGAAACAACCAAAATAATTGAAACGTCATGAAGGAATCTCAACAATAAGATTAGAGCAAATAACATGTCTTCTAGAAAATCAAGGAAACAGTCGAATAAATTATTAAGGATTAACTTGAGCATGCTTGAACAAAGAAGGCATATTAACGTCCAAAGGATCAATTGATGATAGCGTATGAATAGGCATGCTCAACTTGAAGAACTCAAGTCTAGGAACGATCACAAACCACAATTAAGCATTCTTGGAAAAAGGAACAAGAACAACCTGTTCATATTCAAGAGAACAAGGAAGATAAGTAAGAAGTAAACATACTTGATTCAAAGGAAACAAGTTAACAATCAAGGAAGTGAATGGGAACAAGGTGTAATTACACTTGCTTAAAGATCAGGGAAAACATCGAAATAACCAAAGGCGTAATTTCACCCAGTCCCATGAAAAATACGAAACGTCTGCGGCCCAGAACCGACGTGGTAAGATAACTCCACTATGTGACAAGTGTAGAAAGAAGTACATTGGGAGACACCATATTGCGAAAAACTTATACTTCAATTGTGGAGGATTCGGACATTAAGAAAGAAAATACCCCTCAGTTCAATCCGAAACTGGAAGCGGGTAGGACAATCAAAAGCCCGCAAATCAACAGTTTAGGGCAATGAAGAAAATATGCCATATTAGAAAAGAATTATCCTCTCATAGGATAACATTGATAGTTAATCGGAGGTAATATTACAATTCAACACTGCACTATATCCAAAACAGTGGGTTACTATCGTTACAGTTTTTCGTCGCACCGCAGTTAAAATCTAAAAGATTCCTATGCATCAAACTTTCTTTCAAGTGAGACTCCTTCGGTTGACGTCTTTACAACTTGTCAGGCATTTTGCACCTATCGATACTCGTCTCAACAACTCATAGGTACCTCGAGGCAATGGTATAAGTTCATAACTACCCCGAGGTATTTCTCAATCTTTTGGAACCAAATTGGAAATTTAATCCAAATTTTATTCTCTGGGACTCACCCAACCCAACAATATCCAAAACTTGTTCATTTCTTACTCCATTCGCAAGGTTGAGCTATATCAATACATTACTAGCTCGATTTCAAGTTTTCGCTCGATCCGGTTTGATGGAATTACAACAATGAGCTTGATCATCTACTATGCTCCACTAGTAATTTTTTTTACTAAACATACGAAGGACTAACTCAGTTCGCCTATGCTTGCACGAACGAAACATGACTCATCATAACAGTTCTAGATTCTCGTCAGGTAATATTTCACATTATGACTTTATAGGATCATAATCATTTCCAGTACTTCGTACTTGGTTCAACATAAAACAATGATATACCTTTAAGCCTTAAATGCTTAATCGAGGTGACACAAAATTGATATAGCGCACCTCAATTATATGCTAATAACAAGATCAAAATTCTGGTGCATTTCATGCACAATTCACTCTCATGCCCGTGAGTAGCGATCCGCACTTCACCCACACTCAAACCAAGCTACACATAACTCGGATACTTCCCGATTCCACCAAAACTGTGGGCGTCGTTTCAGGTCACCCACGACAACATCAATTAACATCAACTCACACTTACTTAACCGAACCCGTCGTCATTCTAGGTTCACCAAATTAGTGCTTTTTCAAAGCCGACAGTTAGTCAGTCAATCCTGATCTTCCCTAATATAACCTTCAAGGTTAATCAATAGCTCAAAAATTCTTACAGCTCAACTCACAATTAACACATCTTTTAAGCATTAACACCTAAAAATTTACCCTGCTTGCACACACATTTTTCAAAATCAAATCACTTTGAAATCATAATTTCACGAGGGTCATCCCTTCGGTGCCAAATCAAATATTTTCTTCAAATTTTTCACAACCTCAATAAATTTCACAAAACACGGCCTCAGCCCAATTTCTTTCATTCAATAACCATTAAAAGCTAGTACTCCCCTTCATCGTACTAGACCATTCATTAAACAAATCCCTTAGTGTCACTATGTCTTTAACCCCGATACTAGACACAAAATCAACACATAATTTCTGAGAAAACTCCTTTCAATCATTTCCAACAACTTCTCTTTTATAATCAAACACCATTTACTCAAAACATTTTAAGGCACAATCAATGTGCTATCATTTCAAACTTTCCTTCAATTCCAAACACGTCAAGTGACTCCGTCACTAAACAATTTGCAAGCAGGTAATTTTGAACTTTAAACCAAAACATACCTCAGGTTGCGCAGGATGGAGTGGGGTGTAAAGTACGAGAAATAACATCAAATCATTTCCCAAATCGAAATGTTTCAAAACTTTCAAGTTTCCAAGACATTTTCAAAACCAATGCTCTGATACCACTTCTGTAACGCCCTCATTTAGCCTTCCCAACTACGAGGCACATTACAGTCATGGACTATCATTTTTCAATCATATTTATAAACAGCGGAAGATTTAATAATTTAAAACCACATATTTATATACAACAAAAAGATAAGTTTTTAAACTAGTAAAACGGTTATACTTGGAAACATTTGAACAAGGGAAGGAAAATATTTCAGAGAACGGTGCAGCAGTGTGTGTAGCGTGATGGTGATATGCATGTGATGATGCATATCACAGGATCTTCAAAATCTGTACAAAATCCGGCTTCATCCTTTACACCACCACATTTCCATCCTCGCTAGTCAACCTGCGCGTTTTAGAAATAACACGAGGGGCTGAGTACAATTGTACCCAATGGAAACATGCCCAAAATTACAGTTTAAATATGAATGCTATGCAACTCACACAGATAAACACGGGATTTTATTGAAAGAAACCGTGTTATCTAAATTATTTTATTTGCCGGCTATCTACAATGTTATCATATCTATTTATCATTATGTAACTGGAAGTTGGCCCACTTCCAAGTTACGATGCACAACTGGGAATGGACGAACCACTCTACCCGCTGTCATCAATTTGTGCACAAGGTCTCAGTATCACACAGCTTTGAGACACGATCGATTTAAAAAGAAATCACACAGATATATCCAACCTTATTTCTTCCCCAAAACAGCCCGAGCTCATAAACAAGATAAGGTTGCTAGTCTTCAATCACTGATTAATAAGACTAGCTCAAGTGCCATAAGGACTTGGTTCTCGTCTCAAAAATCAAACTCTCTGATTATAGCAGTCAACAGAGGAACAGATATGTAACACAAAACATTTTATGGATAGCAATCAATTTAAAACAAAACATTTTCATACTCATTTTAGAAGAAAACTGAGCACACAGCTCAAAAAGGCATTTTGCTTTTTACTGAAAATAGTTCCCACCTGGAGTTAAGCTTTACTATCTAGATGCTTTCTCGTTAATTGTGCAGTTGAGCTCGATCTCCTTATCTCTTACTTTTCTTCAATAATTATAATACACAACCAATTAGGATGGATAAACTAGGACAGACATCTAACTCGACAACTTCCATCAATCACTTTACATGTTTCAATCTTCAACTAAACATGCTTTGAATCTTACTTTAATCGTATCAATAAATTCTCAACACTCGATTTTATTAACCATTATCTAATCATGCTCAAATATACTTCTAAAATCATATATTAAGCTCATAAATAAAAAATGACTCGAATCGGATCAAAATGGGCCTCGGAAAACAAATTCACCCCTTCAGAGCTGTTGTGTCGACCCACATGCTACTGTGTCGGTCAACATAGCCCTGTCGATCGACATGGCTGCCGTTGATTGACATGCAGCTCGGTTTGACATCAACCCAGCTCGACACACACCTCGGTCGACAGACTCGATGTCGATCGACACGGGTGTGTCGACCGACAGGCTCCGCATCGATCGACGTACGTGTTAGGTGTTAATGTGTAAATTCCACCCTTAATTTGTTGTTTTGATGTGTCAAAATTGAATACCTAGGTCTAGAGTTATTACTTCTGTAATCCTTGTATAGGACTATTGAGTTGTAATAGTTCGACAGGAAGCAATCAGCCACAAACTGTGGAACAGTTTTTGAGGAAGAGAACTGTGAAGACAGTGTGAGAAGCTTTATGGAAGAAAAACTGTGAAGACAGTTCAAGAAGAATCACAGAAAACTGCGAGAGCTAATCAGAGTAATGAGCAAAGACAACTACGCATGCAGTTTGGAACTGCCAAAGGACAAAACAGTGCTGAAAACTGTGGACACAGTTTTCGCGAACAAGAATGTGAGAAACTGTCAAGGGTATTTCACAGTTTCAAGATGATAAACTGCAGTTTAGCGGTTAAGCAAATAATTTTTTTACACCCTAAGGTGGTCGATCCTACAGGAACTGTGCAACGAAAAATCCAAAGTACTAGCTATAATTTCTAGGACATAGAAGTTTGAGGATTTTGAAAAGGGATTTTGTTGGTATTGAAATATAACAGTGCAGAAAATAAAGGGTTTTGAAAACAATAAAGAAAAGCACAGATCCTAGGGCAGATTATCTAATCATCAACATGCAAATATCAATCAACTCAGCAATGGGGAAAACATAGATTTTTGTGGATTCAATTCCTTGGTTGGGCAATTAAATCCTAGATTATTAATTAGTGACTATCTCCTCTCGGTCTCAAGAACACCAAATTAATCAATCTCATAATTATCTAATTATTCCTATGTAGGTTTCTTCTTGGTTGGACAGAAAACAAACACAATTAATTCTCTCTTCCTGTTAATAATTTTCATCTCTTGATCCATCAATTATTAACTATAAACCTAGATCTCAATTCACCTCTCGGTCCTTCTTTTAATCTAGATTATAAAATTAAATCAGAGAATTAAACCATGCTTGAAGAGTTGATATCAATTAAACATGCAT
>JAPKLW010001514.1:102794-178058 GCA_026898455.1 Plectranthus barbatus | reverse complement strand
AAAAAAACTGAACAGGAACAAATACGAAAATCAAACACCAAAAACCAAAATCAACACACCAAAAATGAAATCAAAAATAGAAAAACTTCAGAAACGAAAATAAAACAGGAAATAACAATAAAAATAAATATACAGCCTCAATCCATCAGATCTAAAAATAAACTAATATTCAGATAAATCTGACAGTCCCCGGCAACGGCACCAATTTGATGAACTGCAGTTTAGCGGTTAAGCAAATAAATTATTTACACCCTAAGGTGGTCGATCCCACAGGGACTGTGCAACGAAAAATCCAAAGTACTAGCTATAATTTCTAGGACATAGAAGTTTGGGGATTTTGAAAAGGGATTTTGTTGGTATTGAAAGATAACAGTGCAGAAAATAAAGGGTTTTGAAAACAATAAAGAAAAGCACAGATCCTAGGGCAGATTATCTAATCATCAACATGCAAATATCAATCAACTCAGCAATGGGGAAAACATAGATTTTAGTGGATTCAATTCCTTGGTTGGGCAATTAAATCCTAGATTATTAATTAGTGACTATCTCCTCTCGGTCTCAAGAACACCAAATTAATCAATCTCATAATTATCTAATTATTCCTATGTAGGTTTCTTCTTGGTTGGACAGAAAACAAACATAATTAATTCTCTCTTCGTGTTAATAATTTTCATCTCTCGATCCATCAATTATTAACTATAAACCTAGATCTCAATTCACCTCTCGGTCCTTCTTTTAATCTAGATTATAAAATTAAATTAGAGAATTAAACCATGCTTGAAGAGTTGATATCAATTAAACATGCATCAGAAAAGAAATCATAACCCTAGAACCTGTTTAGGGTTCTAGCCACAAATCATGACTAGAAAATAAAGAAACATATTATTAATGAACTTACAAATGAAGAGGAACCTTCAATGTCTTGAAAAACTCCAAAGCTCAATGTAAAATCCAAGGAAAAACAGTCTAATTTTCGTGCATAAGAGTTCATATTTATAGAGGGGGGAAAAGACCTAATTTGAGTATTGGGTCAAAATAGCAAAAACTGCCAAAACAGGCCCAAAATAGCCTTTTCGGACCTCCGTGTCGATCGACAGGAAAGCTGTCGATCGACACAACCATCCAGTCGAAATCCGGGCTGAAATTTGTGTCGATTCTTCAAATTGGGTTTCTGTGTCGATCGACAGGCTGCGCAGTCTCACGGTTTTGGCCATAACTTCCTCTCCCGAACTCCGATTGACCCGATTCCAGTTGCGTTGGAGAGCTAACTCAAAGCTTCATCCATTTCCATGTGCCAATAGCCCGAATTCCTCTTGTGGAAGAACTCTTCACTGCTACTCTTACACGTCACTGCTTTCGGAACGGTTTTCTCGTGAGCTTTCGCCTAAAACCTGCAAAAATCACCCATCAAAGGCATAACACCCTCCAAAATAGACTCATGCACAATAATAACTAAAAACATATAATAAAACACTTGAAATAGGGGAGAAAAATATAGATAAGTGAGTATAAATATGAGCTTATCACAAGACAAGCGGATTCACACGGTAGAGAGCACGTAAAAAATAAGGAGCTAAACAGTCGTAAAGAGCTTTGGAATCTCAATAATAAGGAACGAGGAATCAGACAGGTACGACTGAAGTCTAACGTTGTTTGAGTCTGACACAACAAGTACACAACTGTCTCAGGAAAAGCATGGTTGTGTTCAGAAAAAGCAGAGGAGCAGGTATGCGACATCAAAAAGTATGGCCGCCAATTGGACAAACATCTACGTTGTCTCTACCAGCTACTTTTCGAGTCTTGACTATAAATAACAGAAGGACCAAAGAGACAAAAAAAAGAATTCTTGACACATTCAAAGCTTGCCGTCACTCTGCTGATTTTAAAGCTCAAACACATTTAAAGCTCTCAACCAAACAGCATTTACTCTGTGGTTCATTTACTGAACACGAGGCTTTATTGCTCAAGGAATCTTCTGAGATTCACCGTGTGACCTTGAGTACACGTGGATTAAGTCTCTGCTACTTAGTCTACATCCTAGGTGTTCTTACTTTTCGAGTAAGAACACAGCAGCCTGGTTCTCGGACGAGGAACAGGTTCTTACGGGCAACTGCCAATCCTTTGTACGTTCTGGGATGAACTCAACCATCCACCCACCGGAGAAGGAGAAGGGAGGTGTGTCCTCAATCCATTTCCGACGTCTGCCAGTTCAGAGAAGACTTGGAGAGGCTTCGAAGAACTGAAGAAGGAGTGAAGAACATCTACCTGGGCGAGTGATCCAGTTTGCTGCGAACAGTTGCTTTTGTGGTGATTGGCTATAGATCGTGAGGAGTGTATACTTCATTTTCTTAGTGAATTATCGGATTTATTTCCAAAGAGTGGACGTAGGACTTAAGGATCCGAACCACTATAATATCGTGTGTCATTTACAGTTTTCATTTATCTCTTGCATTACTCAGTTTCTAACTGTGCTTTGAAACCTTCAACACTTCTCTAAAGTGTTGAAGTGTATATTTGAAAACTGTTTACCTAAACTGCCAGCTAAACTCAGTTTTATAAAACCTAAACTGGGAAACTGACCCCCCCCCCCAATTTTAGAGTGCAACCAATAGTAATATTTTCGCTGCACATTTAAGATAACTCTGATCAGGGACCAACAAGTGGTATCAGAGCAGGTCGTCTTTCTAGACTGTCTGCTTTGAGTCGCTTAGGACCGGATCCATATTTTCCTTGCACTCTCATCTTTTTATGTTTGTTTAGCGAGCAGATTATTTAAAGATGATGAACTTTTCGAGTCTTCCCAAGTACAACCCAGATAAGTTCAAAGTATGGAAGAAGAGATCCCTCATTCTATTGAGGAGTCAGCATCCAGAAATGGATGAAGTTATAAAGAATGGGCCGTTGAAGATTCAAAAAGTCAACGCTCGATTTGGAGTAGATGATCAAGTTCCTCAATCTCAAATGATAGATAAGCCTCCAGAGGAATGGACATTTGAGGATAAGAAATGCGCTCAGCTAGATCCCATTGCACAAGAAATGCTCATGCAGTCGCTGCCGGAATCTCTCATGGAGGAAGCTGCCGTAGTGAACGACAGTGCAAAAGAGCTATGGGATTGGATTATTAAGCTGATGAAGGAAACTGAAGAAATGAAGCGCAACAAGAAACAAGTCGTGGTTGACAAATATGAATCCTTCCAGATGTTACCGGGTGGATCAATCAAATCGATGGAAGCAAGATTCAATGCCGTCGTCAGCGAGATGAAAAGTCTGGGAAGAGAAGAAAGTGTGGCTGACATGAATGCCAAAATCCTCTCAAGGATGCCTAAGGAAGATTGGTTTGTCAAAACTACCAGTTTAAAAGCCATGGATCTCTCGAAGATGACCACCAAAGAGCTGTTTACCGAACTTCAAGCCCATGAATGGGATATCCAAATGGTGAACAGGAATGAAGCTGCCAGATCCTCGAACCCAGCAGCAAATAATGACGTCGCATTCTTTGTAAAGAGAGACTTTCAGAGACGTCAGAAGAAGCCAGTTCAGTTCGAAAAAACTGCCCATCAGTCTACTCCAGTGAAGGACACCTCTACCTCAGCTGCGAAGAGAGAAACTGAGCAGTCAGTTGAAAAACTGGAGGAACAGATGAGGAACCTGGCCATACTTCTTGAGAAGGCCAAAGCTAAAGGCAAGGAAGCTCAGACCAGTGAGCAGAGATTTACCAAGAGAGAGCCACGCACATGTTTTGAATGTAACTCTCCAGACCACCTGAAGTACGAATGCCCTCTAGTTTCTCAAGAAGAGAGAGACAGACTGAGAAAGGTATTTAAAAGGAGAGCCTCGAAAGCTGTGGCGAAGGCGATACTGTCCAGAACTGAAGTGCCAGACATTCCAGATCATGATGACGGCTATTACACTTCAGAGGACGAGAATGATGAGGAGGCACTCCTGGCCTACATGGCAGCAGTTGATGGAGATGTCACTGATGATGAGATCGACGCATCAACTAGCAAAATTGTGGTAACAACTCATCTACCTCGGTCTTTAGCATCTTCATTTGAAGAAGAGAGCCCAGAATCTTGTCGCTCAAGTTCAGAGGATGTTTCTCTTGAAAATATCGTAAAAGAATTTGAAAAATTTCATGAGATTAAAAATGTTTTAGTTAGTGAAAATACCTCATTAAAATCAGAAATTTCAGTTTTGACCGATGAAGTCGAAAGAACAAGGTCACTCAGTGAGGAACTGGAAAAACTCAAGGAAAAACATTCTAAACTTCTTAAAGATTTTGAAAATGTTTCAAAAGAGTGTGATTCCTTGAAGATACTTGAGCCTGTTAAGTGTGATTGTTCATTTAAAAAGAGCTCAAGAAAATTGAAAGAGATTTTGAATGCTCAAAAACTACCATCCGACAAATTCGGACTTGGATTTATGGAGTGTCATAATGAAAAAGGAGTTTTGAGCGAACATACATCCACTTCAGGAACTGAGAAAACCTTTTTAGGCTTTGTCAAGTCCAAACTCAGTTCAAGTACTGTGTTGGAAAAAGGAAAAGTCAATTCCAAAGAGCCAGTTAAGCAAAAAGAGAAGACCAAATGCTGGTCAAAAAAGGAATCTAAACTGGCACCTCGACAGAGAGCTAACACAGTTCGTAAATTGTACAAACAAACTATCGAGAGGAAAACTGACATTCCTTTGAAACTGGATAAGCGTAATGTTCCATATGCAAGGAATCTAGTTTTACCAACAAGAACGACTGAGCAACATGTACATGCTGCTAGGAAGTCAGTTCGACAACCGGATAGAAATCCATGAAGTTATAATCAAACTCAGTTTTGTTATAACAACTATCCGAATAGGAGGAACACCTATTCGAGGCCTGAGTCAGGACAGTTCTATTTTCCCAAGACTATGATGGCTAAACACCCGAGAACTACTTCTCGAGACTCTTTCAAGAATAATAGTTTCAGAAAGAGTTCACACACCACAACCTTTTCTCACATGCATCCAAATAGCATACATTACCTTAGGAGAAAGGTTAATCAATCATCCAAGAATGAATCAGTTTCACGAACTGTAAAAGTGAAACAAATCTGGATACCAAAAGGATGGATCCAGAAAACTGACTTTGCAGGACCCAAAAAGATGCGGGGACCTAAAGAATAATTTTCTGTCTTGCAGGTATAGAAATCCCAGTCAAGGAAGAAAGAAAGAACATGGATACTCGACAGCGGGTGTTCAACACATATGACTGGAGAAAGAGAACTGCTCACGAACCTTGCGACGTGTAAAGGACCATCAGTCACATTTGGTGACAACTTCAAAGGTCGAGTACTTGGGAAAGGATGCGTGGAACGGAATGGAATAATCATCAAGAACGTGTCCTTGGTCACTAGCCTAAAGCACAATCTTCTAAGCATCAGCCAGTTGAGCGAAAGTGGCTACACCATCAGTTTTGAAGAGTCAGGATGCTATGTCATAGATAAAAAGACCAACAAGACCAAGATCAGAGGAATCAGGAAAGGAGGTCTCTACATTGTGGATTGGTCTAGTGGAGAAGAAGGAACCTGCCTCATGGCACACAGTTCGACAGATGGAGTAAACTGGCTGTGGCAAAAAAGACCAAGTAATCTAAACTTCAACTCAATCAGACATCTGGCGAAGCATAATCTAGTTGAAGGATTGCCACAAAAGAAGTTCTAAAAGGAGGGAATCTGTAAGCCGTGCCAGTTCGGAAAGCAGAAGAGAGCCTCATTCAAGAACAGGCCGATTACAACAAGCACAAAACGGATCCTGGAACTGCAGCACATGGATTTATTTGGTCCAGTCACTCCACCCACGATTGGAGAAAAGAAATATACATTAGTAGTTGTAGATGACTACTCAAGATACACGTGGGTTATCCTGCTTAAATCAACGAACAAAGTGAAGATTCAACTACCTGAACTGATTACCCGTATTCAAAATGAAAAAGGGGTGACAGTTAAGAGAATCCGGTCCGATAATGGTATGAAGTTTTGCAATGGATTGATCTCTGTAAAATCTACAGATAAATTGCAGAACAGTGGCAAATAAAATTTATAACTCAAGTCGAACCCAAGGGAATTGTATGGGGAAATTATCCTATGTACTAAATATGGTCCTAAAATTCATTGTTTGAGTAAACAGAAAATAGGGTTTTGGTTTTATAAAAGTAAAGAAAACAATACTAAAATTAAAGAGTTTGTGAAAGCAAATTCAAAGGGACACAGATTCTAGGGCAAATATTCAATTAGGATACATGCAAATCACTCAACTCAGCATTGGTGGGAAATCATAAAATACTATAACTTCTTGGTCTGACAATTATAGCCTAGGTTACTATTATGTGAATGTGTGTGCTTTGTCGGCCTCAATAACACAGTAATAATCAACCTTCTTTAATCCACAGATTTAATCCCTACAATTATTATCTTCCCCTAGGACAGAAAATCAATTGTATTCAAATTCTTTTTCCTGTTATTAATTTTCTCCTCTCGGTCTTTCAATTAATAACTTTAAACCTAGAATTAATATTATCTCTCGATCTCACAATTCTAGATTCTACAAATTAATTCAGGAACTCAAAAACCAGGCCTATTGAGTTGAATAAATTAAGCATGCATTCAGAATTGAATATTCATAGCCCTAGAACCTGATAGGGTTTCTAGCCACTCATCATAGATAGAAATCCAAAAGAAAACATATTAAATTGCATAAAAGTAAAGAACTTACAATAAAAATAAAGGGTTTCGTGTTTCCCAACTCTCAAAACTCTAAAAACTCGATTGCAGAATGAAAGATAATGAAAAAGTATCAAAAAGGTATGAAAAGGTGTCTAATAATTCGAAACTATTTAGGTATTTATAGAGGTGGATATGTATCTAATGAAATCTGGGGCCAAAATATGATATAATTCGAGTTTAATCAAATTTTTGTATCAGCAAGATTCGCGTTGATGTGGTCCTTCACTTTCCAGACTTGGTCATTTCTTGCCCCTTCTACCCGGTCTCACGGTTTTGGCCATAACTTCCTCTCCCGAACTCCGATTGACCCGATTCCAGTTGTGTTGGAAAGCTAACTCAAAGCTCTATCCATTGCCATGTGCCAATAGCCCAAATTCCTTATGTGGAAGAACTCTTCACTGCTACTCTTGCACGTCACTGCTTTCGGAACGGTTTTCAGTGAATTTGGCCTAAAACCTGTAGAAACACACCATAGCACGCATAATACCACCCAATATAGACTCATGCATAAAATATATAGATAAACTCAATAAAACTACATAAAGTACTAGAAAATAATATAGATAAGTGAGTATAATAATGAACTTATCAAACCCCCCAAACTTGAACGTTTGATTGTCCTCAATCAATAGGCAAGAAAGAAATCAAAAGATCATGTAGTTAAAGTACAATGCCTCACAAGATTGATCACAATCAAGAATAAAAAATCCACTACACACAAACAATTTTAAAGAGACAGAGAATCCATCAATTGTGGAAGAACTCACAGGAAGTGTATCACTCAACTCTCAAGTGTTTAAGGTTTAGATGAAAGCACTCAACAACATGTATGAAGAAATTTCTACCATAGGCTTGCAAATTTTCTAATATCTCCCCTGCTAGAATGTGCACACAAGTCTAGAATCAAAAAGGACTTTCAATAGGTTGTAACGTAGGCTTTTTCTGATAAGGTAGGGAAATATGGTCAAGTGACTAGAATCAATTGAGTTGTACACCTCAACAAACTACAACCACTCTCAATCATCATCTACCTCATCTCCTCATATACTTCAACAAACTCCTTAAAAAAAAAATTTCCTAGCTCATTTTGGATCTCTTATGCTCTTTCATAATATCATATATTTTTTTTCAGAGAGCTTATGAGAATCCTAATTATTTCTTGAGCTTCTCTAACATACATCTTTCACCAACCACTAATTTATCATATCTTATCTCCAATTCACCAATCTACCCCATACATACCACAACTCAAGACACGAGTGAGACAATACTTTTATTAATCTCATAGACAAGGAAAGAAAAATTTTACAGGCTCAAAGTGGCTAACTAGGGAAAATTTTATTGTGAAGGGACAGTGTTTAGAATATTGGGTTAACAAAGATGGCCTAATATCATCTCCTAAACTTGTGCACACTATGCAGTCTCAACACAGAAAATAGGCAAGTTCTAGAGAAATAAAAACACACATGTGAATCTCACATCAAACAAAATAAGGCTCAAAATCTCACACAAGGGTTTATAATTTTCTTCCACAGTCAATTTCAAATCAGCTCAATCAGCATGCAAGTGTAAGTGTCAAATCAATCCTATCAAGCGGTATTCTACATTCATCGGCATCTAACCACAGTCAAAATTAATTCAAACTCAACCCTCAATCAATTCTAATCACACACTCTCATTCAGGTTATATCTAAGCTCAAAAAATTTCCCCACAAAATAGCATAAAACAAAAAAAATTAAAGACGGAAAGCAAAATAAATAAAAGATAGAACGTTCCATCTCTTGTCCACATCCCCCAAACTTATTTCCAACTCAAAGAGTGGAATAAGTTTGAAAATCAGACAAAAGAGGGAACGATACCTGGTAGTTGATCTCAAACATCAACTTTTTATCCCCCGGAGCTTCCAAACTTGCATGACGAGAATTGTTGCAGCTGGCACTTCGCGTCGATCGATGCAGGGTTGCGTCGATCGACGTGAAGCCTTATTGTTGATCCCGCTGTGGATCGAAGTGTAACACATCAGCTGCTCGGCGTCGATCGACGCCAGGCTGCGTCGATCGATGCCGAGGCTGTACTCCAAATTTATTTTTTTTATTTTATTTATTTGTTTTATTTATTTTTTTAAATAAACTGCAAAACAACTGTTAATGAAAAAATAAAAGCAAAAATAACAGAAATTCGACATAAAAACAAAAATTGAAAAGGAAACACGTAAAAGGTTGGGTTACCTCCCAACAAGTGCTTGATTTAACGTCGCAGCTCGACGATACCTCAAATCACCACAAGGGAGGTCGGGTCCAGACTCGCCGACCTTTGGAATCTACCATATACACCTTCCGGTCCTTGATAATGGTGGTGAGCTCGGAAGGAAGTGGTTTAGTTGACAATTTCACCCCTTCGTTTCCTCGCTCCCATTCAATGGCAGCTGCTTCTTCCTCTGCAGATTCATCATCTTCTTCAGTAGTGGAGATCCAATTGCACTCCGCCTTCTTCTTGCTCTTGTCGATCACAAAGGTGATCTTCTCGTCATTTGCCTGGAGTGTGATCTCGCCGCCTCGACAGTCAATTAGAGCGGTGCTGGTGTCGAAAAACTCACGTCCCAAGATCATGGGCATGTTCTCGTCCTCCTTCATCTCGTGCACCACAAAATCTGCAAGAAAATGAGATGGCCCACGCGAATGAGCACATCCTCTAATATACCTTTCGGATGGGACACAGACCGGTCCGCCATCTGCAGTGTGATCGTCGTGGACCTCATCTCTCCAATGTTGAGACTTTTGTAGATGGAGTACGGCATCAGGTTGATACTGGCCCCAGTATCACACAGTACTCTCTCAAAAGTGCATCCCCCAATCTCAACCGGAATAGAGAAGCATCCAGGATTGCTTCTCTTAATGGGCACATGCTTTTGAAGTAGCAGGCTGCACTGCTTGTGGATCTTCACCGTCTCGTTCTCCACGAATTGCTTCTTTCCACTCATCAATTTCCAGAGGTACTTCATGTACCCCGAAATCTCCTTCAGAGCCTCGATCAGTGGGATGTTGATGCTGACCTTCCTCAGATTTTCCACAAATCTGGAGAACTTTGAGTCCTCATTCTGCTTCGCGAATCGCTGAGGGAACGACATAGGAGGGAGTTGAACTTCAGATTGCCTCAGATTCTCGCCCAGAATGGGCTTCGGCGTAGATCGACGCAGGGTTACGTCGATTGACGTGGCTCTGTGTGCGCGTCAATCGACGTGGGGTGCGTCGATCGACGTGCATGCCTCGATCAGATTCTCCCGCATTGGCTCACTCTTCTCATTGCTCAAAATGGCCTCACGTCGATCCTCGGCGTCGATCGATGCACCTCACATGTCGATCGATATCGAGTTACCTCTTACATGATTTTGCTCCTTCTCACCTCCAAACTCGTTCACAACCATCTCGGGACTCTTGTAGCTCATCCCAGACCTCAGAGTGATGGCTTTGCAGTCTTTTTGACCCCTCGGGTTCACCTCAGTGATACTTGGAAGCTGCCCTTGCTTATGCTGGACACCGACGGCGTTGGCAATTTGGCTGACCTGTGTTTCAATCATTTGAAGGTGCTTGCCAACCCTTTCAACCTTTGTATTCACTCCAGTGATCTTCTGCTCAATCTTTCCAAATCGATGTTCTGAGTCCTTGATGAATTCGGTCAACAGATCATACAGGCTGTCCTTCTTCTTCTCCACCACTTCTCCATTTTGTACCTCGAAACCCGGTGGTGGTAGCTCGGCTGCCTCAGGATGTGAATAAGAGAAACCATGGTGGTTTCTCGCCGGATACTGGTATCCCCCTTGCCGTGGCTGATTCTGATATGGGTAGCCTCCTCTAGTCACATAGCTAACATCTGCAGGGGCTTCGGGTTGCACCTGTGCAACCGCAGCAGTTGAATTCCCTACAGACAACTTTTCTAAGTTCGCTCTCAGCTTTTCAACTTCAGTCTTGAGGGAGTCATCTGCCTCAATCTTTTCCACAGCTCTGATTTGAGGCCTCCTCGGGTTCGCCCATTTTTGTGTATGCAGTGCCATCTTCTTAAACAGCTTCAATGCCTTTACTGCAGATATGCTCATGATGGATCCCCCAGCTGCATTATCCACGGACTCCTGAGTTCTCTCATTCATCCCTCGGTAGAAGATGTGAGCCTGCTCCTCTGCATCAACTCCATGACCGGGGCAACTCCTGAGCAGTTCATTGAACCTGCTCCATGCCTCAAACAGTGACTCGTCTACCCTCTGATGGAACTGTAGAATTTCCATCTTCCTCTGAATGATGACAGAGGGTGGAAAGAAATTCGAGAGGAATTCAGCTCTCAATTCCTCCCATGTCCGGATCCTGCTGTAGTCCAGTCCGGAAAGCCAAGATCGGGCTTGATCCCTAAGTGAGAAAGGGAACAGCTTCAGTCGAATCACATCTTGTGCCACCCCATTCTGCTTGATGGTGTCGCACACCTCCACAAACATCCGCAGGTGTGCATAGGGGTCCTCCACAGCTCTGCCGCCAAACTGGTTCTGTTGATCCATCTGAATCAGCTCAATTTTGAGTTCAAAATTATTGGCATCGATGCGAATATTGAATCCCTCATTACCGGGCTGCGGCTTGTACTTTCTCCCCATCGCGTTCGGATCCTCATCATCCGAATCATCCAGACGCAGTCTCTCTCTCTCTTGCTTTCTTTGTGCAACCTCTCTTTCAAGTTCTCTTTCGGCTGTCAGCTGCCGAACTGTCTCTCGCATCTGGTGCATCTCCCGAATGAGGGCCAAAGTATCCCTTCTGTAAGCTGAGTATCTGGATCTTCCAGTGGAGGCATATCCGGGTCGACCTCTTGTTGGTTTTGATCAGTAGGTGGTTCTATCTTTTTCTTTCTGTTTCTCCTTCTACACGATGCTTAAATTTTTGGATCGAAAGCCTCAAGTGGTTCGCCTCGAGTCCTCGTGTTCATGCACAACCTGAGATGAAAACCAGGACAGAAGTCAGTTCAATGTCGATCGATACAGGGTTACGTCAATCGATGCACGGGAGTGATTGGCATTGATCGACGCAGGTATGTGTCGATCAATGCACGAAAGTGATCGACATCAATCAACGCGAGCAGGCATCAATCGACACCGAGAAAAAAATTACACACGCACACATACAGAAAAATTAAACTCAATCCAGCAAATCCTAAAATGAACTAGCAACAAGATAAAATCTAACAAGTTCCCCGGCAACGGCGCCAATTTGATCTCTATAAAATCTACAGATAAATTGCAGAACAGTGGCAAATAAAATTTATAACTCAAGTCGAACCCAAGGGAATTGTATGGGGAAATTATCCTATGTACTAATTATGGTCCTAAAATTCATTGTTTGAGTAAACAGAAAATAGGGTTTTGGTTTTATAAAAGTAAAGAAAACAATACTGAAAATTAAAGAGTTTGTGAAAGCAAATTCAAAGGGACACAGATTCTAGGGCAAATATTCAATTAGGATACATGCAAATCACTCAACTCAGCATTGGTGGGAAATCATAAAATACTATAACTTCTTGGTCTGACAATTATAGCCTAGGTTACTATTATGTGAATGTGTGTGCTTTGTCGGCCTCAATAACACAGTAATAATCAACCTTCTTTAATCCACAGATTTAATCCCTACAATTATTATCTTCCCCTAGGACAGAAAATCAATTGTATTGAAATTCCTTTTCCTGTTATTAATTTTCTCCTCGCAGTCTTTCAATTAGTAACTTAAACCTAGAATTAATATTATCTCTCGATCTCACAATTCTAGATTCTACAAATTAATTCAGGAACTCAAAAACTAGGCCTATTGAGTTGAATAAATTAAGCATGCATTCAGAATTGAATATTCATAGCCCTAGAACCCGATAGGGTTTCTAGTCACTCATCACAGATAGAAATCCAAAAGAAAACATATTAAATTGCATAAAAGTAAAGAACTTACAATAAAAATAAAGGGTTTCGTGTTTCCCAACTCTCAAAACTCTAAAAACTCGATTGCAGAATGAAAGATAATGAAAAAGTATAAAAAAGGTATGAAAAGGTGTCTAATAATTCGAAACTACTTAGGTATTTATAGAGGTGGATATGTATCTAATCAAATCTGGGGCCAAAATATGATATAATTAAAGTTTAATCGAATTTTTGCATCAGCAAGATTCACGTTGATCGATATGGTTCTGCGTCGATCGATGCAAAGCATCCACATCGATCGATATGGATTCCACGTCGATCGATGTGGTCCTTCACTTTCCAGACTTGGTCATTTCTTGTCCATTCTATGCGGTCTCACGATTTTGGCCATAACTTCCTCTCCCAAACTCCGATTGACCCGATTCTAGTTGCGTTGGAAAGCTAACTCAAAGCTCTATCCATTTCCATGTGCCAATAGCCCGAATTCCTTATGTGGAAGAACTCTTCACTGTTACTCTTGCACGTCACTGCTTTCGGAATGGTTTTCAATGAATTTGGCCTAAAACCTGTAGAAACACACCATAGCACGCATAATACCACCCAATATAGACTCATGCATAAAATATATAGATAAACTCAATAAAACTACATAAAGTAGTAGAAAATAATATAGATAAGTGAGTAAAATAATGAACTTATCATGGACCTCTTATGGATTTCTGCGCAGAGATCGGAATTGGTCACGAGAAGTCTACACCAAGAACTACGCAACAAAATGGTCTAGCTAAGAGGAGAAATAGAACATTCAAAGAAGCAGTAAGGACCATGCTGGCTGAGACCGACCTTGGAAAGAGATTTTGGGGAGAAGCCTTGATGACAGCCTGCTACACTCAAAATCGAAGTGCATTCAACACGCGGCTGCACAAAACTCCCTACGAAATTTATAATGGTCGTAAGCCTTCTATAGCTTATCTTCGTGCATTCGGTTCACCTTGTTATATTCACAATAATGGGAAGTCCAAATTGGATACCTTCAGTCCTAAGGCTGATGAAGACGTGTTCCTTGGTAATGGACACCCTTCATACAAGGGATATAGGGTATTCAATAAGGTCACCCAGCTTGTGGAGATAACATGCCATGCTGTTTTTGATGAAGCTACTTTAGTGTGCAGGACACTTCAAGAGCTGGGTATGGAACATCATGAGATCAAGGATGTCAATGAGGAATCTAAAACTGATCTTGATCAAAATAGAACAGTGCCTCTGACTAGATCTATGAATGATGATTCTGAGACACCAGTTGCCTCGGCTGAATCCCAAACAGTCGAGAGGGCCAATGATGCTGATGTCATTGCTCAGGCCTTAAAGTTCATTAACATAGAAGATCAAACTGAAGAGAAACCCCCCGAAGCCAAGGCAACAGTTTTGGAACCAGAGCAACCTGAAGCCAAGGGAGTCAACCTTGAGGCCGCTGAGGAAGTAGCTCCAACTGACGAGCCAATTGCAGTTCAGGAACCAGTTGTTCAGAATCCTGTTCAAGAACTTGGAGGTGAACCAGGAATCTTCAACAGTTTCTGAGACTCCAGGTGCTCCTACTGAAACCGTAGCTATGAAAAAGCCTAGCTGGCTAAGAGATCATCCCATTGAAGCTATCCTGGATGATATTGGTAATCCTGTTCGAACAAGACAAGGAACTGCCTTGATGTCTTGCTTCATAGCTCAAATCGAACCAGTAAAGATTGGAGAAGCTCTTCAATTGGCGGATTGGATCAATGCGATGCAAGAAGAATTAGCAGAATTTAGTCACAACAATGTGTGGCATCTGGTGGACAGACCAACACATCAATCCGTAATCGGCACTAAATGGGTTTTCAAGAACAAGAGAGATGAGACCGAAACCATCGTGAGGAATAAAGCGAGATTGGTTGCCAAAGGATACGCTCAGTGCGAAGGGATTGATTTCGACGAGACTTTTGCTCCAGTTGCCAGACTGGAGGCCATTCGGCTATTTTTGGCGTATGCTGCCTACCATGACTTCACAGTTCTTCAAATGGATGTGAAGAGCGCCTTTCTCAATGGCAAACTGAAAGAAGAAGTCTACGTGGAACAACCCCCAGGTTTCGAGCAAGGAAACCAGGTTTATAAACTGAGAAAAGCATTGTACGGTTTGAAACAGGCTCCTAGAGCATGGTATGAAATGCTATCTCAGTTTCTCCTCAAGAATCGATTTGAGAAGGGGACAATCGACAGGACACTGTTCAGGATAAAAGATGGAGATGACATCTTACTAGTCCAGATTTATGTAGACGATATCATCTTCGGAAGCAAGACCACAAGTCTTTGTGAGAAGTTTGCCCAGTTGATGCAGAACAAATTTCATATGAGTATGATGGGCAAAATGACGTACTTCCTAGGACTGCAAGTGGATCAATCAACTGAAGGGATTTTCATCAGTCAGAAGAAGTACACTCAAGACTTGATTAACAAGTTTTGTCCTAAGAAGACTAAATCCCTAAGGATTTTGATGAGCACCAGTTCTCAAATCACTCTCGATGAAGAAGGAGAACCAGTTGATCCAACTGCTTATAGAGGAATTATTGGGTCTTTACTATATCTAACTGCCAGCAGACCTCATATTTCTTATGCTGTGGGAGTGTGTGCAAGATTCCAGGTGAATCCTAAGAAGTCCCACATGGAAGCAGCTAAGAGGATTGTAAGAAATCTGAAGAAGACTGAATCTCTAGGTATTTGGTATCCCAAATCTGATAGAATCATGCTGAATGGATTCTCGAATTCAGATTTTGGAGGCTGTAGAATTGATCGGAAGAGCACAAGTGGAACCTGTCAGTTTTTAGGTCATAAACTGATTAGCTAGTTCAGCAAGAAGCAGCATTTGGTGGCTACGTCAACTACTGAAGCCGAATATGTAGCAGCTGCCAGTTGCTGTGCTCAAGTGCTCTGGATAAAGCAGCAGCTCAGGGATTATGGTATAGAAACTGGATGTGTGCCCATTTATCGCGACAACAACAGTGTTGTTTGCATCTTGAAGAATCCAATATTACACTCCAGGACGAAACATATTGATATTCATCATCATTTCATCAGAGATCATGTTGAGAAAGGAGATATCTCTGTGGAATATATAATAACAGAGGACCAGTTAGCGGATATCTTTACTAAGTTGTTACCTGAGGCTCGATTTAATGAGCTATGCATCAAACTAGGTCTTCTAGAGTTTGATGAGATCTCGAGAGATAGAGATTAAAACCGCACCGTGCGAAACTGTATGACGTGTACAGTTAAGACAGGTATGTTATCAGAAACTGTAACTCGAGATTAGAAGATGAAATGATTCGATTTCATTCAAAAGGGAGTACATTACATCAGCAGAGATTTAAAAATGTACAAGAAAAGTTCTTAGAAAAAGTTGAAATTCAATCAACGAGAGGGATGATATGTGCGTAAAATGACCTTTATTTCGATGTGTGAGCGTGCATGTTTGTGGCCATTTTACTCTCATATCATATGTTTTTGTTGTTCTTTTGTTGTGTTTTCGTGTTTTTGTGTTTTGAATGGTGTAGGTTGAGTTTTGAGCATAAAACAGCACTTTTGGTTGAGTTTTGGAGGCAAATCGCCCGAGCTTGGAGTCAAAGGAGGATAGGCTCGCCCGAGTGGAGCAGAGGAGAGAGCATTCTTGAGTTCAGAGGCCGGGCTCGGCCGAGCTGAGCCTGGCTCGATCGAGCCATGTCGGACAGAGGGCTCGCTCGGCCGGTCCTGCAGTGCTCGGCCGAGCCACAGCCTTCAGAGGGCTTGCTCGGTCGGGCCAAATCAGCTCGACTGAGCCAAATTGTGAAGTTTTAGCGGTTTTGGCGGTTATCAAGCCATCCCGGGCGAGCTGTCTGTGGCTCGAGCGAGCCGTGGCCCTATTAGCTCGTCTATAAAAAGGGGATTTTCGAGTTTTAAGAGAACTTTTGGCCCAAATTTCAAATAACCGTCTGGAAAATTCTCTCCAAATCCATCTTCCATTCACTGCCCATCCACATTCAAGGAGATCAAGGACACATTCCTCTACAGTTGTTGAAGATCAAGGAAGACCAAGGTGTAGATTGAGTACAAGGAATACAATTGAGGAAGATCTACATTTGACCTTTCAATTTGTAATGGATTCTCTTACTCTTTCTATTGTATTGAACGAATTTGAAGGTATGAGGAACTAAACCTTTTTGTGAGTGTTGTTTGGATGGATGATGTGTGAAATTGAGATTGAATGTGATTGTTTACTTTCCTTTGAGAGCTTGAATTGCACTAGATCTTAATCCTTACCACCTAGGTGTAGGTAATAGCCAACGTAGGTGGTATTTGATGTGAACACTGCAGCCAACACGCGGGTGGAATCGTCGCGAATAGTGTAGATTCATATGATTCTAGATCCAATCCCTGTGCGGAGATAGGTCATAGGGCAATAGTCTACGTTCTAGAAGGAGTGGTCTAGGATTCGATAACGTGATTGTTTGAGAGTTCTAGTATCATCAACGGTTAGCTCGCCGTGACAAGGGGTTAACTAATTGAGGGTGGATTGCTCAATCTCTTAGGAATTAAAGAGGGTTTACAACATGATTTGATCTAAATTGAACACATCGGATATTCACACAACACTCACTCTTATCTCATTGTTGCACTTGATACTTTATCTACCTAATTTGAGAGCATTATTCGATTGGATCATTGGATTTATATTTGATCATGATTGAAATTGTGCTTACTTCATGTATGCTTAGTTTTGTATTGTTTTTGCCTAGTTAATTGAACCACTCAACGACTTTTATTTTGCCTAACTATAAGATTCCATAAAAGTAGATAGTAGTCTATAGAGCGAAGTTGAAAAGAACCTTGGATTGATATTTTAACTTGACTAGTGTTGAATTTACACAACATCATGTTTTTGGCGCCGTTGCCGGGGAATTCTTTTTAGTAGGTCTATGGATATTGTTGAAAGTATGGATATTGTATGTTAGGTGTTTGATCATTTGTTTGTGTGAATATTAGTTCTTGTGTGATAGTTGTTCTTGCTTTGTTTGTTGATTTGTTTTGGTTTTGTAATTGGATTTTGTGGAATTTGTAGGTAGTTTATGATAACTCGTTCCAAAGCTCGTGAGCTTGAAGAGAGGAAGTTTCGACAAAGGAGAGATAACATTGAATTTGAGTTTGAAATGGACAACCGTGGTGAGGATACAGTTCGAATTGAGGAATTGGAAAGGCAACTTGAACTTATGAACGAGAGAAATGGACCGCGAAGACCGCTCCAAAACCTATTTAGACCGCAAGGGGAACAAATAACCGAAGGATTTCGGTTAGGAGTTAATGCAACTCAGTTTGAGATAAAACCACAGTTGGTACAGATGATTCAAAACAACCAGTTTGGGGGGCATGCAACCGAGGATCCAAATGTCCACATATCGAGGTTCTTGGAAATAACAGACACGATAAAAATTAACCAAGTTCCCCAGGACCAAATAAGGTTGCGGCTGTTTTCATTTTCCCTACGCGATGGAGCTAGGAGTTGGTTTGAGGGGTTGGACAAGTCGAATATTGCCACATGGGATGAACTCCGAGAAAAATTCTTTTTCAAGTTCTTTCCGCCTAGTTTGACATTGAAGAGGCGAGCCAACATAACATCCTTTGGACAATGATATGACAAACCACTTTATGAGGCATGGGATCGGTTTTGTGAACTTCTTCGAAAATGTCCTTGGCATGGCTTCTCCCAAAGTCAACTTATTTGTCAATTTTATGGAGGTTTGGATTATGAGTCGAAGATGTTATTGGATGCATCATCGGGAGGAGTGTTTCTTGATTTAGAAGAAGAGGAAGCATGGAGTTTGATTGAGCGGATTGCTGCTAATAGTTGTCAATGGCCAAGAAGAAGGATGGAATATAAGGCATTAAAGACGGTGAGAGACAAAAGTGAGATAGAAACCTTAAGAGATCAAATGGTTTCGATGCAGGAAAAAATGGAACGGTTGATGTGTGATTTTGAAAGAAAGAATGATGAGTGTGGAAGAGATGTTTACACTATAGACCATAATTGGAGTAGACCTTGAGAGATCGAGCATGAGTCATATGGTGGGGAATATCCATATAATGCATGGCAAGGGCCTAGTTTATCATCACAATCTTGGTGGAATGAACCAAATCGTTTGTATTCGGATGAGAAAGAGCGGATACCGGAAATAAAGAGAGACGTTGAGTGGAAGTGTGAGAAAAATGAGGAGTTATTAGAAGACATCAAGTCACAAGTATCTTGTATAGTGCATCAATTGAGTAAAAAGGAAGAAGGTTTTCTTGAAGGAGCATGTGGAGCTATAACAACTAGAAGTGGGTATTCATATGAAGGACCAAAGCAAGGAGCACACGAATGTGAAAAAGAGAAGATCGATGGAGGAATTAGGAAGAAGGTTACATTCAAAGAGGAAGAAGAAGTTATACCAAAAGAAGTAAAGGAACAAGAAGTAACCGTGGACAAACCTTTAGAGAAAAAATCCATTCCTCTTATGCTATTTCCTCAACGATTTGAGAAGAGTAGGAAGAACAAAAAGTTTGCTCAATTTCTTGAGCACATGAGCAAGATCCAAATAAATCTTCCTTTATTAGAGGTTCTACAAGAGATGCCGGGGTACATTAAGATGTTGAAGGAAATGTTTACCCAAAAGAGTAAGTATGGCATTGGTGAATATGAGACGGTGAACCTTTTTGAGGAGTGTCGTTCCGTGATTCAAAGGAAGATGCCATTCAAGAGGCAAGATCGGGGAAGCTTCACTATTTCATGTATAATTGGTGGAATTGAAGTAACTCGGGCTTTGTATGATTCGGGAGCTAGCATCAACCTCATGCCTTTATCCCTGTTCAAGAAATTGGAAATAGGGGAGATTAAGCCAACAACGATGACACTCCAAATGGCAGACCGGTCTTTATCATATCCAAAGGGAATTGTGGAAGACGTTTTAGTTAAAGTGCGTGACTTCATATTTCTTGCTGATTTTGTGATTCTCGATATGGAAGATGATGGAGATGTTCCTTTGATTTTGGGACGACCGTTCTTGTCCACCGGTGGAGCATTGTTCGATATGAAAAATGGTCAGTTAACCTTTCAATTTGATGGAAGAAAGATCACTTTTTCTATTCCGGAAGCTATGAAGAGAAGCATGGAGGACGAGAATGAGGAGACTTGCAACATGGTAAAAGTTGTGCAAAACCCGAGCCTTGAGAAAGGAGAAGGACGTGAGCCATTAGAAGAGGTCTTACAAAACTCCTATTATACGGAGAATGTGGTTGATAACAAAGAAGAAATAAGGGAAGACATGGTGGAGTGTGTCCGAGTTTTGGATAATTTTCCTATTGACCATTCACATGGGGAGGTTAAATTTTTGGAATTAAGAACAAAAGAAGAGGAAGCTGAAGCTAAACAAAGAAAGATGGAGATGAAGAATAGAGCACCGGAAGTGGAATTGAAGAAGCTACCAGATCATTTAAAGTATGCATTCTTAGGTGAAAATGAGACATATCCGGTAATCATCTCAACCGGACTTTCGGGGTGTGAAGTTGAGAAATTGCTTCGTGTTTTGAGGAAGCATCGGTCAGCTATTGGGTGGCAACTCTCCGATATCAAAGGAATAAGCCCTGCCATTTGCATGCATAAGATACTACTTGAGGAAACGTGCAAGCCTAAACGACAACCTCAAAGGAGATTGAATCCTATGATGCAAGAGATGGTGAAGAAAGAAGTGCTCAAGTTGCTTGATAATAATATCATCTATGCTCCAAGTGATAGTGAGTGGGTAAGCCCCACGCATATGGTGCCAAAGAAAGGGGGATTCGAAAAGGTAGTAAAGGAAAATGGAGAAGAAGTTATGGAGAGACCAACAAAAGGGTGGCGGTTTTGTATCGATTATCGTGCCTTGAATTTAGCTACTCGCAAAGATCATTTTCCTTTACCATTCATTGACCAAATGCTTGATCGACTTGCAGGGCACTCTCATTATTGTTTCTTGGATGGCTATTCGGGCTACAACCAAATCATGGTGGCACCAGAGGACCAACACAAAACTTCTTTTACATGCCCTTACGGAATTTTTACCTACCGGAGGATGCCATTTGGTCTTTGCAATGCACCGGCTACGTTCCAACGATGCATGATGGCTATATTCCATGGGCTCATTGAGGAGATTATGGAGGTATTCATGGACGATTTTTCAATTTTTGGCAATTCCTTTGATGCATGCTTAAAAAACTTAGAAATAGTTCTTGCTAGATGTGAAGAGACAAACCTTGTTCTTAATTGGGAAAAATGCCATTTTATGGTTTGTGAAGGAATTGTGTTAGGCCATAAAATTTCTAATAGAGGTTTAGAAGTAGATAAGGCCAAGATTTGTGCTATTGAACAATTACCAATTCCGAAGTCTGTGAAAGGCGTGAGGAGTTTTTTAGGACATGCTGGATTTTATAGGAGGTTCATTCAAGATTTATCTAAAATAACTAAACTATTGTGTTGTTTGCTTGAAAAAGATGTGCCATTTGTTTTTGATGAATCATGTGTTTGTGCTTTTGAGAAGTTGAAAAAGGCTCTTGTGACTGCTCCGGTTCTTATTTCACCTAATTGGGATGAAGAGTTTGTATTGATGTGTGATGCAAGCGATGTTGCACTTGGGGTAGCCTTAGGATAAATTTGGGATAAAGTGTTTAGGGTAATTGCCTATGCTAGCAAAACTCTAAACCCGGCTCAATGTAATTACACCGTCACTGAGAAAGAATTTCTAGCTGTGGTTTATGGTTATGACAAGTTATGTGCCTATCTTGTAGGAGCTAAGTCTATCGTGTACATGGATCATGCAGCAATCCGGTACTTGTTCAAAAAACCCGATGCAAAACCTAGGCTTATTCGGTGGATCTTGTTGTTGCAAGAGTTTGACGTAGAGATTAGAGATAGGAAAGGATGTGAGAATGTGATAGCTGATCATTTGTCCTGATTAGAGGAGCCGGTTAGGGGAGATGAGAATGAACGGTGCATTAATGATAATTTTCCAGATGAACATGTTTTATATGTTGCCTATAATACCCCATGGTATGCTGATTTTTCTAATTTTCTTGTTGCCGGAGTATTTCCTCCTGATTTAAAACCCCATCAAAGGAAGAAGTTCCTTAAAGATGTGCGGTTCTATTATTGGGAGGAGCCTTTCTTGTTTCGAAGATGTGCAGATGGAGTCATTCGGAGATGTGTGCACCAAGGAGAGTGGAGACGGATAATGGAGGAATGTCATGCCTCGAAAAGTGGAGGGCATTTTGCCGCCAATAGAACGGCGTTGAAGGTACTTTCTTGTGGTTTTTATTGGCCTTCTATTTACCGTGATTGTATGAATTTGGTTAAGGCTTGTGATAGGTGTCAGAAAATGGGGTCGATAACCCGTCGGGATGAGATACCTTCTAAACTTTTTATTGAGGTTGATTTGTTTGATGTATGGGGGATTGACTTTATGGGATCATTCCCTTCTTCTTTTGGGTATCGTTATATATTGCTTACTGTAGATTATGTGTCCCGTTGGGTGGAAGCTTGTCCGACTATTACTAACGATGCTAAGGTTATGTTGAAATTTTTGCAAGGTTTAGTTACACGTTTTGGAATTCCAAGAGCTTTAGTGAGTGATGGGGGAAGTCAGTTTTGTAACAAATTGTTGGAGAATTTGCTAGCAAGGTATGGAGTGAAGCATCGGATAACTAACCCGTATCATCCTCAAGCTAATGGCCAGATAGAGCTCGCTAACAGAGAGATCAAAGCTATTTTAGAGAAGACAGTGGTTTCCCAGGTGTTTGGGAAGTCGTGCCATTTGCCGGTTGAGTTGGAACACAAGGCGTATTGGGCATTGAAAATGGTTAATGTTGATTGGAGGAAGGCTCAAGGGGAGCGAGCTTTACATTTGAATGCGATGGATGAATTCCGGAATGAGGCATATGAAAATTCCAAGATTTACAAGGAGCGTACAAAGAAGTTCCATGATTTGCACATTAAAGGTAAGTCCTTTGCTCCCGGTGATTTTGTGCTTCTTTTCAATTCACGGTTAAAGTTCATGCCCGGTAAATTCCGTTCGAAATGGTCGGGTCCTTTTATTGTGAAGCAAGTTTTTAAAAATGGTACATTGGAGTTAACATGTGAGAATGGTCCTTGTTTCAAGGTGAATGGTCATCGGGTTAAATCGTATTATGTTGACAATGGACCCTGTATGGTTTTGGATGTTTCTTTTGTTGATTGAGGTATGAAGTCGAGCTATGGACTTTAAAAAGTGCTTGATGGGAGGCAACCCATCCGGAGTTGTGGGACATTTGAAGGATAGCATGGAGTGATGACGCACCGCCTACCTTTTTGACAAACTTAGTCTCACTTGACTAAGTTTGGGGGGAAGTGCCGGTATTCGGTGCCATGGTTCACTCTCCTTCTCTATCTCTCTATCTTAGTTTACTTTGCTTATTAGTTTAGTTTAGTTTGTTTGAATTGAATAATGATTTGATCTTCGATATGGTTGTATAATGATATTGATCTACTTTGGTTTTGGATGTTTGATTTTAATGGTTGAATATGATGTGTTGATGGAATTATTAGCGAGCTAACATGATTTTAATACTTCCTATTTTGCTTGGTTTGTGATATGTTGAATGGATTGGTTTGTATGGTGGAGCTGGAGGATATATTCTTATATTTGTTGATTATGGTTTGTGGAAAGTTTGGTGGAAATGAGAGCTTCATTGGCTTGTTTATGCTCAATTGTTTGGTGGTGTTTGTGTTTATGTAAGTAGGTACAAATAAGGCAATGGAAGAGTGGTTTGATCGTGGCTACCATTGGGTAATGCATTCTATCGTCTCTTTTGCCAATTAGTTTCATTGCATTTAGATTGTTTCTATGTTGTTGTTGTGTGCTTGTTTGTGTGTGTGATGAACTCGAACTAGACTTGAGGTTTGAATCATGATTTACTAGGTGAAGTTAGATGTTTATCTCAACCTATGATAGGGCGGAATCTAGTTGTCAAGGCATGTTTTAGTTTAACTTTTGAATTGCCAAATTTTGTGTGTGGTTAATGCGTAGGACTTGACAAAAAGCTGTGAGATTTGAGCCATGATATTGTCATATCTATATTGTTTGTGAGTGGCAAGATTGAGAGTATGAGATCTAGAACTTGCATCCGTTCTCTAACTGTTGGCATGAGTGTGTAACTAGAAGATGATCTTAGGCCATCGATTCTTAGTCTTACCTTTCACACCGGGAGTATAAGGTGGTTGTTATCATTAATTTGCCTTTCGTATCTTTGACCCCCGTGATTGCGCTTTATTGGTGAATCTTCTTTGATATGATTAGGACCAAGTTTGGGGGAAAAGAGTGTATGAGGTTGAATACGGTGATGAAAGTTGGGTTGGGAATTGAATGGATTTGTATTGATTGAAAATGTTGAGGCATGAAAGACATGAAATAAAGGATTGGATTGAATCCTAGAAAATGAGGCACCAACAACATTTTTGGTGCAAGTGTTTAAAAAGGGAAGAGAGGCACCCATGAAATGAATGAATGATGGTGCTAGAAAAAAAGAAAGAAGAAAAGAGATGAAAAAGAAAAGAAAAAAAAAGAAAAAAAAAAGAGTGTTGTGAAATGAATAAGCCTCGGGATTGAAGTGGTTCGAAGAGAACAAGTTTGGGGGGTTTTGGGAAATTGAGAAGTTTAGTAACTTTGGCCCAAAACCACCCACCTTTTAGTTAAGCCACGTTACAACCCATGAAAAGACCTTTTTGATTCTAGAAACTAACTCATTGTAGTATAGTGGTGAGAATGGATGCAAGCCTATGGAAATCAAGCTCGATATCTTGTGATTGAGTGACTATCATCGTCCCTAAAACACGTGAGGGAGTGCTTTCCTTTCTTGTATCTATTTTTAATGAGTGGTTCATGTCCTTAGCATTAACCTTGTCACAAAATTAGGTGATAATCTCGTTTCATTTAAACATGCTAAGATAATCTAGATGAGATATGAGGTACAGCACGAGGTAGATTGACGGCTTTACTTAGTTTTGATTGAGGACAATCAAAAGTTCAAGTTTGGGGGATTATGATATGTGCGTAAAATGACCTTTATTTCGATGTGTGAGCGTGCATGTTTGTGGCCATTTTACTCTCATATCATATGTTTTTGTTGTTCTTTTGTTGTGTTTTCGTGTTTTTGTGTTTTGAATGGTGTAGGTTGAGTTTTGAGCATAAAACAGCACTTTTGGTTGAGTTTTGGAGGCAAATCGCCTGAGCTTGGAGTCAAAGGAGGATAGGCTCGCTCGAGTGGAGCAGAGGAGAGAGCATTCTTGAGTTCAGAGGCCAGGCTCGGCCGAGCTGAGCCTGGCTCGGTCGAGCCATGTCAGACAGAGGGCTCGCTCGGCCGGTCCTGCAGTGCTCGGCCGAGCCACAGCCTTCAGAGGGCTCGCTCGGGCTAAATCAGCTCAGCCGAGCCAGATCGCGAAGTTTTGGCAGTTTCGGCGGTTATCAAGCCATCCCGGGAGAGCCGTCTGTGGTTCGGGCGAGCCGAGGCCCTGTTTGCTCGTCTATAAAAAGGGGATTTCTGAGTTTTAAGAGAACTTTTGGCCCAAATTTCAAATAACCGTCTGGAAAATTCTCTCCAAATCCATCTTCCATTCACTTCCCATCCACATTCAAGGAGATCAAGGACACATTCCTCTACATTTGTTGAAGATCAAGGAAGACCAAGGGGTAGATTGAGTACAAGGAATACAATTGAGGAAGATCTACATTTGACCTTTCAATTTGTAATGGATTCTCTTACTCTTTCTATTGTATTGAACGAATTTGAAGGTATGAGGAACTAAACCTTTTTGTGAGTGTTGTTTGGATGGATGATGTGTGAAATTGAGATTGAATGTGATTGTTTACTTTCCTTTGAGAGCTTGAATTGCACTAGATCTTAATCCTTACCACCTAGGTGTAGGTAATAGCCAACGTAGGTGGTATTTGATGTGAACACTGCAGCCAACACGCGGGTGGAATCGTCGCGAATAATGTAGATCATATGATTCTAGATCCAATCCCTGTGCGGAGATAGATCATAGGGCAATAATCTATGTTCTAGAAGGAGTGGTCTAGGATTCGATAACGTGATTGTTTGAGAGTTCTAGTATCATCAACGGTTAGCTCGCCGTGACAAGGGGTTAACTAATTGAGGGTGGATTGCTCAATCTCTTAGGAATTAAATAGGGTTTACAACATGATTTGATCTAAATTGAATACATCGGATATTCACACAACACTCACTCTTATCTCATTATTGCACTTGATACTTTATCTACCTAATTTGAGAGCATTATTCGATTGGATCATTGGATTTATATTTGATCATGATTGAAATTGTGCTTACTTCATGTATGCTTAGTTTTGTATTGTTTTTGCCTAGTTAATTGACCCACTCAACGACTTTTATTTTGCCTAACTATAAGATTCCATACAAGTAGATAGTAGTCTATAGAGCGAAGTCGAAAAGAACCTCGGATTGATATTTTAACTTGACTAGTGTTGAATTTACACGACATCAAGGGATGACGCCTCGGAGGATAGAAGTCGAAGTCCTCGATGTTGGTCCAGCCTTGAACAAGGAACGGAATATCCTGCTCCAGAAGCCAGCTCGGTTGCATCCTGAAAGGAACTGGAATGTCAGGCAGATGCTCGAAGGTATATCGCACCTGGTTGAATACAAAGGAAGCCCAGTCGACCTCCTCTTCTTTAACAAAGGCCATCATAGCCTTCCAGACTGGCGGAGAGAATTCCCTGTCCAACAAAGGGTTGCCGATGACCATATGATTAATGATGTCGAAAGTCAGGCGATATCGAGGCATCAGCCGACTCGATGAGCCCGTCGGGTGGAAATCGACATCAGCATCCCTCCATCTTTGCCAAGCAGACCATTCGGGCACCGTATCATGCTTGAGGTAGTCCATAACTGGTGTACCACCTCGAGGGAGTCCAAAGTGGATGGAAAAGGACTCAGAAGACCAGCAAATCTGATGTTGCCGAAGATTTTGTTTTCCTCCGAAACGTAGCTGTTGTTGGCAAACACCTTCAGAGTGTCTTTTTGGAATTTGAAAGGCCTTCGGGTCACAAACTTTTCAAGGCTGTTTGCTCTCAAACCTTCCATCACCGCACTAAATACCCGAGGATTAGTCCAATATTAGACCTCCAACCCAAACTTATGAAGGATCATGTTTCGCTCGATGGAGATATCCCTCGCAGAAGTCATTTTATTTGATGAGTGAATTTGAGTTATTTCTCAAAGATCTGGGAGATGATGGTTTGTGTGCTCATCAATGTCTTAAAGAAGGAGTATTTATAGGCAAAATCGTACGACGTTTGAGATGATGTCTATCCACGTAAATGTAAGAAACAACGTTCCATGAAGACACAGCACTCCACGGTTCAGATTCAGAATCTGAGAAGTCAACATTGAATGCTTGACAACTGCCGTGTACCAGTAACAAATGGACATGTGTTCAACAGTTCAAAAGATAACAGACGCATGTCAGTGAGCTGTCAACTAATGGAAGTACGACAAATTCAGGTTACGCAGAAGATCTTAAAGAAAAGGGAGAACTATTCATTGATGGAGAAAGAGGGTACGGAGTACATAAAAAGGAAGGTGGAAAACACCATCCTAACAAAAAGGGAAAATACATCAGTTTCAGATTTTTTTAAGATAGTTGGAGACAGAAGTCGGAAGCAGTCGGTAGTCCGAAGCAGTTGGAAGAGATCAGCACCATCTCAAGAGATAGTAGTCGGATGCAACCAGATTCGGGGTGCTGTATTCCCTGAAAAATGGGATCAGCTTCTCAAGGAGCCAGTTGAGCTGCATGCCGTAAGGGATAGGGACTTCGAGCACGTTCTGCATGGCTTGTTTCAGACGGTCGAAGACAAATGCTGCCCAGTCCACCTCAGCCTGATCTTCAAACGCCATCATCGCTCTCCAGACAGGTGGTGAAAGGTTAGTCTCCATGATCGGATTGCTAACCACCATCTGGTTGATGATGTCAAAGGACACCATGTACTGAGGCTTGAGGAACCCACTTGGCACAGTTGGGTCAAAACTGATGTTCACTGACCATTCTGGTGCCGTCTCCTCCATCCGATACTCCAGGACCGGCTTTTCTCTGCGAGGCAGCTCGAACTCTTCTGCAAGGTAGTCAGCTGACAAATTGAACTCCACTCCGTTGAGGTTAAAGAAGATCTCCGTGTCAGAAACTGTGGCATTGTAGGCTACCACCTTGAGCAAGTCCCTGTGGAAAGATCAAGGCTCGATGGTCACAAAATGTTCCAACCCGCTAACCCACAGATTTTCCATCACCTCAATGTAAACAGCTAGAGTTTTCGAATACTGTGCATACAGTCTCTGCTTATCAAGGATCTTATTTCTCTGAATAGTGATCTTCGCCATATCTTCCACAATATTCCAAGGAGCAGTCATTCTTTCTGAGGAGAATACAGAGAAACAAGGAAGCAAAGGGTTTAATGAGATGATATCCAATACCTCGTTGAAAGGGCTTTTATAGATAGATTTGTGAATAAATCGAAAGTTGACAGGTCATTACAATGCAGGAAAAGACTCTTTGTGATCCAGAGTCAGAAATGTTAAGTCGACATTCGTTGCTCAACCACTGCATCAGATTATTCATAAGTGGACATACAGCCAATAGGTCAAAAGGCTATAAGCTCAGAGTCAATAAATGGTCGAGCCAAAGATGTACGGTTTTCCAGACTTCACTTTAAATCCTAAGGATGGATTCGCGAAACTGAGCAACCTAAAAACTATCCCAGCAGGTTGAGAAGGAGATCAGTTTTTCGTTGAAGACAGTTGCAAACTGTCGTAGCAGTTTTGAGGAGGAAAATAGTTTCTCCGAAAGAACAGTTGTGAACGGTCCCAACAGTTTGCTGAGGCAATTACATAAGAAAAACTACCATTGGTCGTAGGCGCGCAATTTGAATTTACGAGAGCAGTCGGCTGAAAGCCGCATTTAATGCAGACCTGAGTCATGGCGAGTCATGCGGAGCCACGTCGTCTCACCCACGCGCATCTCGGATGCCACGATAGAATGAGAACAGATGCCATCTACGTCAGCCTTCCTTGAAGCTGTTGATGAAATAAAGTGGGTTATCATCCTAGCCATGGATCCTAATAGATCAAAACCCCACTAAACCCTATCGATCATCATCTTCCTCATTTTCTCTCTGTGATTTTCTTTCTCTCCCCCAAATCCGAGCGCTCTCAACCCACATTGTTCTCGATTATCATGGGTAAAAAGCAGCATGCTCACAAAGTCGAAGGTCCCAGCAATTCCAACGACTCTGAGCCGTTTACAGTCACGGAGAAGACGCCGCATGCAGATCTAATCCAAATCATGAGAGATGATGTTTTGTCTTACGGGCTCGAGAAAAAGTATCTTCGGGCGGTGCAAGTTGTTAAAGAAAAGATTTTGAATTGGAGAGAAGTTGGGTCAATCTCTACAGACGAAGAAATTGTCAGTGAGCTAGTCAAGAAACTCACTAAGGAGAATCTGATGCGATTTCTAACAGCATCCCCCAGGAGATTTAAACCCCATCGCGTTGCCGAGTTCTACGAGCACACAATAATTGATAAGGATCAAAGATTCTTCAAGACGAAGGTCATGAAGAAAGAGATAAGGGTTGATCCTGATCTCATCACCGAACATTTTCATCTACCCAAAACTGATGTTCATATCGCCAGTTATTTGGAGGAAGGCAAAGAAGCGATGAAGAAGCACTGGAACGTGTGGAAGAGGGATGATTTCAAAGGAGCTTTTAAACCTGCCACAAAGGTTTCGGAACTGAAGCCTTTCTACAAAACCCTCAGTGAAATTGCCCTTCAGATGCTTTACTGCGGCGTTGGATCCTTCTCCGAACTGAGCCAGCCCAAATACACCTTGATGATGGCTCTTGACGATGGTCCAGGTGGAAACTGGGCTGAGTATATTTTTGGGCGACTGTTGGAAAATGCAAAGAAGAACAAAGTCATTGGAGTGGATGGCAAATTTGCTTCAAGCGTCAGTTTTGGCTTAAAGGTCAGTTACCTTATAGAGAGGCTGCTAGGTCTTCACAGAGAGGGAGAAGACCTTGTACCATCAGATTTCATTCCGTCTAAGGATCCAGTCTATGTCTCAATCCAAGGAGATGATGGAGACAATGGTGGCAACGATGGTGATGATAAAGGAGATGACGGTTTTGATAAGAAGGCGGTAGACATTATGTCAGAAGACAGCCTCGTTATCATCCCACCAGCTCAAACTACCGCAGGTGCTAAGAAGCCGAAAAGAACTGGCACCTCAGGTTCAGCTAAAAAGCCAAAGGGAACTACTTCCTCAGTTTCAGACAAGAAGAAAAGGCTTATAGACCTGACTGGCAAAGAGCATAAGATAAGGAAGAAGAGAGACAAGAAGCAAATGCAGATGGAAACCATTCTCGAAGGAGAATTGCTTCGTGTGGAGAAATGGAAGGAAAAAGCCGCTGAAGAACAACCTACCAAGACAAGGAGGGGAGCTGATTTCGAACTATCCATGATGACTGTAAAGAAGAAGCTCAAATTTGATGAACCTTCGGAAGGTGTTGGTCAATCCTCCCGACCACTAGAGCCAATTGTGAACCCAGACATCATGTCTGATGAAGCATTTGAATGCCTGCAGCTTGACGCTCTTGATATTCATTCAACTAATGAGCAAGCCGATTTTGAGGAAATATTTTACAGCTCATCTGATTCGGAGAAGACCACATCACAAAGGCTAGAATACCTTGAGGATGGCCACACAGCGTCAGAATCAAGTGATGAAGAGGTCTCCACTCAGGCCATTGACAAAGGAGACATTCTCTTCTTGAATTTAGGGGGAACTGATCATGAGGATATCCTAGCAGAAACTGCTGCTCAAGAAAGAGAAGAATCGATTCTAGAGCGCATTCGAGGAAGGATAGCTGAATACCAAGCCACACTCGATGAATCACGTCTTGTGCAACTTAAAGCAGCTGTCAAAGCTAACAAATACAGAATGATTCTATCTCAACTGAAGGAAGCAGAAGAGCGAGAGCTTGAAAGGTTGAAGAAAGAAGAAGAAAAAAAGTTAAGGAAAGAAGAAGAAGCATTTCTAGCCGGAGCAATCAAACTCTCACATACGCTAACCCTAATGCAATTGCCCAGAGAACTCTGGAAATCTTGTGTGAGCGTATCGCACTTAATTTCTTTCTGCAACTTAAATATCTACTTCATTTCAAGTCTGTTAAGACGTACCTTTGGAGAAAAGCTGAGAGAGTACGCCAGGAGGAAGAAGAAATGAGAAGGCTAGAGCGAGAAGCAGAGCAGAACAGAATCGAAGCAGCTGCAGCAGCCGCTGAAAAAGCCAGGCAAGAGGCCGAAGCCACTGAAACGGCCAGGCTAGAGGCCGAAGCAGCAGCAGCAGTAGAAGCTGAAAAGATTAGAAAGGAGTCTGAAGAAGCCGAATTGCAAAGGCAAGAAGAAGAAGCAGCCACTGAGCTGAAAAGAAAAGAAGAGGAAGAAGCAGCAAAAGCTGCTGAAGTGAAAAGATTGGAAAAAGAGGCAGCTGCCGAAAGAGCAAGAAAAGACGAAGAGGCAGCAGCTGCCAGGCTACGAGAAGAAGAGGAAGCAGCCGCAACTGCCATCAGCAACTGGACATCTACACTGCTATATCTCAGAGTCAAACTGGAGGAGATTCAAGAGCACTCGTTGCCTCTGAAGACACATTGTCTCCAAATCCCATATCTATAGCAGCTCCAATTCTAACCCTTGATGCTGTCCGTGCCTTGCATGAAGACATGAGGCAGGAATTCAACCAGCAAATCCAGACTTCCATGATGTCCATTTGATTTTTTCAAAAAGGGGGAAGAGAGAAGAGATGAACAATGGAGAATGCAGTTGCAGATAATGGACAGACGAGATGAACAGATGAGAAGATGAGATGAAGAGATGAGATTGCAGTTGGAGAGTATCAAGCAAACCAGAGAAGAGGAGATAAAAATGTTCAAGGAAATGGCCATGAATATAGGCATGCAACCTGGAGCCTCGACCTCTGCTGCCACTTCAAAGCCAAAAGATGCAGACTCCTCAGCTCAAGACAAAGAAGAAGATCAAGGCAAGCCCAAAGAGTAATGGGGTACTGAACTCTTTTTGTATCTTTTGATTACAGTTTTAAACTTTTCACGTACTTGTAACGAACACATATTATGAAAGGTTGAAAACTGTGGGTTTGAAGACAACTGCTCATTGTCTCATACCTTTGATGTTTTTTTTACTTAGCTGAACTCACATATTCCAGTGTGATCAGCAAAATTTTGCTCTAATTTGATCTATGATTAATCGAGTAATATCTCTCCAATTCAGGGGGAAGATCAGTTAGAGTAGGTCGAGTTTTGAGAAAGCACAGTTCTGAGTAGTGTTAGAGTCTCATATTTTGTAAACTCAGAGCAACTGCATTCTCATTTCGACTTAGTTGGTATGGTTTTGACAACATCAAAAAGGGGGAAATTGTTAGGTGTTAATGAGTAAATTCCACCCTTAATTTTTTGTTTCGATGTGTCAAAACTGAATACCTAGGTCTACAGTTATTACTTCTGTAATTCTTGTATAGGACTATTGAGTTGTAATAGTTCGACAAGAAGCAATCAGCCAAAAATTGTGGAACAGTTTTTGAGGAAGAGAACTGTGAAGACAGTTCGAGAAGCTTTACGGAAGAAAAACTGTGAAGACAGTTCAAGAAGAACCACAGAAAACTGCGAGAGCTAATCAGAGTAATGAGCAAAGACAACTATGCATGCAGTTTGGAACAGCCAAAGGACAAAACAGCGCTGAAAACTGTGGACACAGTTTTCGCGAACAAGAATGTGAGAAACTGTCGAGGGTATTTCACAGTTTCAAGACAAGCGGATTCACACAGTAGAGAGCATGTAAAAAATAAGAAGCTAAACAGTCATAAAGAGCTTTGGAATCTCAATAATAAGGAACGAGGAATCAGATAGTTACGACTGAAGTCTAACATTGTTTGAGTCTGACACAACAAGTACAAAACTGTTTCAGAAAAAGTATGGTTGTGTTCAGAAAAAGCAGAGGAGCAGGTCTGCGACATCCAAAAGTATGGCCGCCAATTGGACAACATCTACCTTGTCTCTACCGGCTACTTTTCAAGTCTCGACTATAAATAACAGAAGGACCAGAGAGACAAAAAAAAAAGAATTCTCGACACATTCAAAGCTTGCCGTCACTCTGCCGATTTTAAAGTTCAAACACATTTAAAGCTCTCAACCAAACGGCATTTACTCCGTGGTTCATTTACTGAACACGAGGCTTTATTGCTCAAAGAATCTTCTGAGATTCACCGTGTGACCTTGAGTACACGAGGATTAAGTCTCTGCTACTTAGTCTACATCCTTGGTGTTCTTACTTTTCGAGTAAGAACACAGCAGCCTGGTTCTCGGACGAGGAACAGGTTCTTACGGGTAACTGCCAATCCTTTGTACGTTCTGGGAAGAACTCAACCATCCACCCACTGGAGAAGGAGAAGGGAGGTGTGTCCTCAATCCATTTCCGACGTCTACCAGTTCAGAGAAGACTTGGAGAGGCTTCGAAGAACTGAAGGAGTGAAGAACATCTACCTGGGCGAGTGATCCAGTTTGCTGCGAACGGTGGCTTTCGTGGTGATTGGCTATAGATCGTGAGGAGTGTATACTTCATTTTCTTAGTGAATTATCGGATTTATTTCCGAAGAGTGGACGTAGGACTTAAGGATCCGAACCACTATAATATCGTGTGTCATTTACAGTTTTCGTTTATCTCTTGCATTACTCAGTTTCTAACTGTGCTTTGAAACCTTCAACACTTCTCTAAAGTGTTGAAGTGTATATTTGAAAACTGTTTACCTAAACTACCAGCTAAACTCAGTTTTATAAAACCTAAACTGGGAAACTGACCCCCCCAGTTTTAGAGTGCAACCAATAGTAATATTTTTGCTGCACATTTAAGATAACTTTGATCAGGGACCAACAGTACGCATGTCGATCGACACAGGTTGTGTCGGTTGACATGCATCGTCTTCTCCGATGCACACGATGATGCGACCTGTAACTCTGATTTTTACACATTTCAGACACAACCAACACCCAACAATCATTCTAACATGTTCCTACAACATCTTAGAACACGAAACATGCTTCAAACGATCGAAATTCACACAAAAATTCAACTTAAAAATGAGATGACAGAGCTCTCACCGGAGAAGAAAACGGCGACGGTGCAGCGTCTTCCTGGCATCCAAACGATGATTTCAGAGTACCAACGTGTTCCCTACAACATGAGGAGTACGAATATAACCTCAAAACACAATTCCATCAGCTCAAACGCCGGATCTGATGCCGACGCAACTTTTACGATAATTCAAGCGGCTTACCTTCCTCGGTTTGTATCTCCTTCGATACCCAGCGATATCACGCGTGCCTTAGCTTCTTAGAATCCTTGAAGAACAGGCTTTCGAATGGTGGTGGTGGCGTCGCTGGCGGCGGCGACAGTATGCCGGAATAAGTAAAAACAGAGGCAGTGGCGAAGGTGTTGGCGACGGGGGTGGGCGTGTGTATTTGGAAAGAAAGGAAAATGATAAAAGTTTTTCTTCACACAATTGTTTTGTTTATTCAATCAAACAAATGCACCGCCTCTGAATTAATCCACCGCCTACACAATCAATTAAAACAATCCACCTCCCATGCTACGTGTAACAATTCTTCAAAATGAAGAAACTCTTCCCACCACCTCAACTCCTATATAATTTCCTCCGTTAACTCATTTTCTCGAGTTTAAAATAAACAAATAATTATATGAAAATGCTCCATTTAATGAGCCCGTCTCAATCATATTATTTTTCCAATTTTTGGAGATATAAATATCGTCCAATTTCTCAAAATTCAATAATTAATTAAACACCACTCGGGTCTCAGAAAATTATACCGATCATTTCGTATTCTTCCATATTTTAATTCTAAGCATTCCCTAGCTCGGTTTAAGAAATGGACCTCCCGAGTGCAAGTTATGAATTTAATTGCGATATTATTATTCTTTAATAATAATTCGCTGCACTCGTTCCTCTTTTAGAAAATGTGACTACACGGTCACTTACATTTTCTCAAAATGAACTCATTGGTATATTATTATCAATATTTTGACCCTCGTATCTCAACGGGTGTTTAATTTCTTCTTCAAAAGCAATTATATAATAATTTGCTTAACAAATATTTATTTGTTTAATTTAATTAAGCATTAAATCGCTTAATTAAATTCGGGATATTACAAAAATATGAAAAAAATTGTAGAAGAAAGTTAATAAATTATATTTTTATAAACTATCTAGATATATCTTGATATGATTAGAAAATTATAAATTGTCTGCAAGCAAATAAATTAAGAAGGTATATGAATATGCTTATTTTATAATGGTTATATTTCTAAGAACTTTCTTTTATATTTTAATAATGGATTTGAGTAGATTTGATCAGTTATTAGTCAACATTGTTTTTATTATAGATTGAAGCTTAATTTAATTTAATTTATTTTTTTATCAAGAAAATTTTTATTAGGTAATTAATATTACTTAAATAATGATTTTTTAGTTGGATAAACAATAAATGTAATATTATTATAGTTTTTTAGTAATAATAGGTATTTTTAAGTTTAATTTAAGTTATTGAACTTCAATTTTATTATGAAATGTGAGCTTTTCAATTAAAGAATGGTTTATAAAATAATAAAATCATAATTGTATTTAAAAGAAAAATAATCAAGAAAACACGAGCCAATATGAAGTACTATAAAACTACTAATGGATAATGATAATATTATCAACATTTGACTTGGAACTACACTTCATTTAGATTTTCTGTTAACAAGAAAAAAGAGGGATTTTGTTGGCTTTTGTTGTGATTGTAACTTTATATGTACGACGAAAAATCTTTTGTTACTAAATGATGAATTTGTAATTTGTAGATAATGGTTATGTATTTTGGATAACAAGCACTAATTTTATAGCTACTGACTACTGTCATTGATCAATTTGTGTGCAAGTAAGTTGCATACAAATCACAAGTAGACACAAACGGATTAAATGCATGTAGGATGTAATTTTATGAGATTTAACAAGATCAAAGAATTAATCTTATTTATTATGTTAGGTAGTATCAATTTATATATGCTGAGTTATAAATTAATTTATTCATAAATCTCTTGATAATTATTCGGAGAAATCAATGATGTATTTATAATTCGATTTGTGTGATTTGCTCTTTGACTAGATTTGTTTTAATATGTGAATTTATTCTCTTTTAATTACATCGGTTTTAATTTCCGCTCTATAAACCAAATTCTCCAATTTAATTGTTTTTGTTTTATTTTAGAAATTGACTCAATACCGTTTATTTTTTGAATAAATTATACATAGTAATGTTTCTAGGAGTAGGAATGTTAGGCAGAATGTAATGAGAAAACTGAGTCACAATGGTAAATTTTCCACAAGTTTATTTATTTCTAAACTTGTGATAGCCGCACAACCAAAAACATTTCACCAAGAACAAAGTTCGTTACAAAGTAAAAAGAATATATAGAAGATACTTTTCAGTTCACTCGCTCAAAGTACTTATCTTTAAATAGATATTCGACTCAAACAACTAGGACACAACCAACAAACTATCTAAACATTCTTGAACATATCGCCTTTATCCTTGGAGTCACTCTCGGAAAATAGGATAACATCTTGAGCAGAACTTATCAATTTGGACAAAGGTTGGATCGACATGCCTCAGAATGTGAAAGTTTTTAGATGTTGGTAATTATTCAACCTTGTAATGAAAAAAAAAATTCCTCTTTTATTTCTTCAAGTTGTGGAGCCCACTAAACCACATCGGCTCATATATGCACATATTCATGAGCTCACAATACGTACGAAAAAAGAAACAATCTGAAATTAAAATTTGTAAGATTATATAAATCTGAAAAAAAAAATATGAATCTCTAAAAATAAGGAATGAAATATCACCTCGAAGTTCCGTGAGAATCTAACGTTAGACATAACATACATATATGAAGTTCAGACCTTTCATTCAGGGGTGGATCCAAAATAATTCATAAGGGAGCTTCATTATTTTTACTTAACAAAAAAATTCCGTAATTAGATAAAAAATCAGCTCATAGTAATAATAAAAAATATATAAAAATTCATATATCAAAACTGTTGGTCCCGGATTATCAGGGTATAACTTAGCAGCGGAAAATGTGGTTAATCGTTTCTTGCACTCTGCTGGTTACTCAGCTGACTGGGACCTTGTCAGCTGGTAAGTCAACTTGCACTCTGCGTACACAGCTGACTGGCGACTGGCTCGTCAGCTGGTAGCTCAAGACTTAGAATATTTTTAGCCTTGTTTGCATAGTTATATCAGTTTTCAAATATACACCAGCACTTGGGTGCTGGGTTTTAAATCAGTATGAAATGCAGAAAGCTGATAAAAGACAAAGGATTTATAGTGGTTCGATCAATTGATCTACGTCCACTCTCCAGTCGTAGCACTGGAAATTCACTATAGAGTAATCAGGTACAAGTTGCCTACGATCTATCTCTAGCTGGTGCGACCCTTGTCCACCACTTCGCTAGATCAACCGCTCCCGGTCTTGATTCCTTCTTCAACTCTGATCAGCTGGTGGAGTGCGAGCACGTCACTTCAACCTCCACAGCTTCACTGGGTGTTTAGTTCTCCCAAGAACGTATCTTCTTAATACGGCAAAAGCCCGTAATAACTCCGGTGCTGGCTGGCACAAGAGCTGCTGTGAACTTTCTCAGAAGAGAAAGATCACCAAAGAGATCTGTAACTTACAAGCTGGAAGCTTGAAGTCTCGTGTTTGAATAAATCAACACACGGTAAGCTTTAAGAAAAGCCTCGAAAGATGTATGCACTTCTACTTGCTTGAGCGTAATTAATTTGCAGTCTTTCGGTAGGTGAAGAGTATTGAATGTTGATGGATCCCAGGTATTTATAGACGCGGGATCCCATTCAAATCTACTAGCCGTTTGGACACATCCGGAAAGGTTTCTGTCCTCGCATGTCCTTCTGAAGGCGGCAGGTAGGAATTTCCGGAAAGCGCCATGCTTTTGTCCACTTTATCTGACATTGATCTCTTTATGTCAGAACGGCACTATTCGTCAGTACGAGGAATCGGAACTGGTGTCTTGAACTGATAGACTTTAAGGTATCCTCCCTTAAAGTCATACTTTGTCAGCTTATTCCTCAGACGAATCTTCTTTTTGTCTCTAAGACTCTGGGAGAGCGAATCTTGAATTCTGCTGGTAACATCCGACTGGCAGAACATACTGGTGATCTTGTGCTGGCAGTCTCTGCTGGTGACTTGCGTTGGCACAATCTAAGTCTACCAATTTTGTCTGGATGTTAACTCTTGGAATCTCCCATGACTGGTGACTTCACCGCTGGTGAACAGTGTCAGTGAGAACACCTATTCTGCTGGTAAGGTTTGTCAGCCGCCTGCTGATGAAAACCTTCCCAACTGGTGAACAGTAGCCAGTCATTAGCTCTTCTCATGCTGGTGAACAGTGTCAGCACGAGTCTTGTCAGTCGCTTGCTGGTGAGACTTCTCTCAACTGGTAAGTATATCTCATGATGGTGAATAGTAGCCAGCATGAGTCTTGATCAGCTGCGACTTACAACTCAAAAGACCTAAACAGGACTTTACATTTGAGACTAGAGCTAATCTAGAGACAAACTGACGCTGGTAGGACTTTGGATTTGATCCACCAAAACACCAAACTAGAATCTAAGCAAGTAGCTACTGGGGAAAGGAAACTTAGCCAAATTTCCCAACAATTTCCCCCTTTTTGGTGCGATCAAAGCCTAACCAGCGAGCACTCAGCTGATGAGGAAAGTTACAAAATATTTCAGGGTTTTACAAAATAAACCTATCAGATCTAAACCCATGAAAATACTTCCTCACATCAGCTCTAACTAAAAATCTTCCCCCTCAAACCAGGAGAGATATTGCTCGTTTAAAATATGAAAAATGAGATCAGAGCAAAAAGATTTAAAGTGTGTGATACGAGTGCTGGTGCTGATTACACTGGAAGTGTAAGTTCAGCTGGTAAGTAAATACTTGACAATTGTTGGACAATGAGAGGTTGTCATCAACTTGTCAGCAATCATTCCATTAAAGATGTAGCATTACATGTACAGGAAGGATAACTGACTAATCTAGCTGATAAGCATTTACTTACAACAAAATAGAGAAGCTAGACTATGGCTGAGAAGATGATCCTGGTGACTGAGTTCTGCTTGTGAGCGACCTCAGGATCTCAGTGAGCGCTGCCATGTCTTGTCTGCTCTTCTCCCTTTCCTCAGCAGCAATCCTCCTCTCCTCTTCAGCAAGACGAGCTCTCTCAGCTTCAGCACGTGCTCGCGTACTTTCCCCCTCTTGGATCCGCGCCAAAAAGGAGGACACTCCAGCGGTGACTGACTCCAACTGTTGTGTCATCTCGGTCCGGAAGGAGGAAAAACGTTGATCCAGCCTGGCATCAATTAAGGCAATGAGTTGCGCAGGAGGATGGATCTCGGAGATAGGCTGTGCTGATACTTCCATTGAAGAGGAAGGGACATCAGTTGCGGAAGGAGCCATTGCTGGTTCAGAGTCAGCTGATAACTCCATTGGGGCTGGCTCCTCCGCTGGTGCTGCTGCTGGCTCCAAGACTGGTGCATCAGCTGCTGCTGACTCCTCTTCTGGCACTTCGACTGCGGGCTCCACTACTGATACTGCTGCTGGAGCTGGCTGGACTTCTTCAAAAACGGGTGGGGCTGTGAATTCCACCACTTGCCAGTCCATATGATCAGGGACGAGATTGCCCGAGATAATAGGAACAGGAGGGACGGCAAGGGTCAGCCACCAACCACGAGAGGGATCCTCCTCTACTAAGTGGTCTACCAGCAGAGCGCTGGCAGCTATGTCGAATAATATAGCATGGTAGGGAGGGATCCTCGGGAGGGTAACTAGCACTTTGAGGCGACGGAGCGCGTACGTCAGCCGGTACCCCCGACTGGTGACTTGAAACTGGAGGAAAGGTAACTTGATCCTTTTCAGAGGCGGGAGGCCGGAGCTTCCAGTCAGCTGCCTATACTCAGCGATTTTCAGCAAGCGACGCTTGATCCTCCTTGTAGACAGCTGCTGGGGGCATTCAGGATCATTGCCCATGAAGGCATGTGCCCACTCCTCCTCCGCTCTCCAGTAGCCAAGACCCAGTCTGGCATAGAGGACCGCCCGCTTCTCCACTGTCAGCAGGCGCTGGCATCTATCAAAAGTCCTCCACCTCCGGAACTCCAGACATAGTTCCGGATCCACCCTCCAGAGTCTACGGTAGCTGGACATCATTTCGTCATTGACGGCATTCTCCACCTCCGCCGTGATGTTTTCAGCATACTCGTAGAGAGTGGAATTGAAGTACTCCACCGGCTACAAGGGCAGACACCAGTCAGAGATCCTTGAAGCGTATACCGACTGGTGGGGGAGTCCGCTGATAGGGATGATGTTGAATGCTGAAGGCTCAGGCACTCTTGAATTCAGAAACGCCATGTCCCCGCGGTGCTCCCACCGGTGTACTCCTGTCACCAGCGACTGGAAGGTATCTTCGTCAATCAGTTGATGCTCTTGGATGCAGAGCATGTAAGGTCGCCTTTCAGTACATACACGCCTAGCTGGTGATGAAGAGGATGCTGCTGGTCGCCCGGAAGTTGATGTCGAGGCATCTGTAGATCGGGGGCGACTGGCAGGACGACGAGCCTTATCATCAATATCTGGGAACAGATCCCTTGGCTCCATCCTCTGCACCATGGAGTAAGATATCACCTCCTCAGCTGCTGCCTGCTCCGGCTCCTCAGCCCTTGGCTCCTCTGCATCCTCAGAGTCTGAGCTCATGTCTGAGAAACTCGCCAGTTTTTCCAGGGTGGTCGCCCGCTCCTCAACTCCTCCACTGGCACCCCCGTGCGCGGCCAGTGGGTCTTCTTCACCTCCACCACCCCCTTGCGCGGGTGGAGGGATTTCAGCAACCTCCTCCTCCTCCTGGTACATATCCACAAGGGATAGTACATCTTCATCAGCGCCCATCACCAGCAGGCGTGTAAAGGATTCTTCTGGTAAGATCTCGCCTGGTGCTGGTGCTGGTGGCCTCGCACTTGTGGAAGTTTCGGGCACATCTCACTTGCCCTTGGCCACCTGGCGCAATTGCTTGGCCATTTCCTCCTGACGCCTGGCCTCATGCTCAGCCTGCACCTTTGCAAAGGCTTCATCGCGGGCTGCCAGCTCAGCCTCTCTTCTTCGCTGGTCGGCCAAAGCCTTCAGCCGTGCCTGGGCCTGCTTTTTCCTCACAATGGAGGCTTGTTGCTCCTTCTTGGCCTGCTCTACCAGCTTCTGAGCTCTTGTTTGGACCCTCTTCCTCTTCCGGGTCATCCTTTCCAGCGTCTCTTCCTCAGTCAGTCCCAGAACGGACTTCTTGACTGGGATGGAGATCTTCCCAGACTCCGGGTCATATGCAACAGCTGACGGTGGCTGCTGGTGCTGGGAAGTCTTAGGCTTCTTGAGGGATGGCTTCTTGGTGACTGGTACAAGTTGTACGTCCCGTGGGTGAATACCAGTCGCCTCAGCCACCGCGCCTTCCATGGTATCGAAAAGAGACTCCGTCTCCAGCTTCCTCTTCAGCTCTGCCCTTGCCTCATCAGTCAGTGGGAGAGCCACAGCTGGCACTTGCTCTCCTAGGTCTTCTGAGTCCTCCTCAGAAACGACCTCAGCAGGGTCCACTGCTGACTTCCTTTTCAGCCTGCGTGGCTTCTTGTAATCTGGGCGAGGCAGCTTCACCTTCGTGGCTGGTATGAAGTCGGAACCAACCAGCTGTTCCCCCTGATCCACGCCATCTCCCAATTCCATCTCAAGGATATGGCTGATCCTCAGCCCGAAGGATACGGCGTGAGCAAACGTACCGTCAGTTGGAACGGTGATGTTCCTGTCTACATTTTCTAGCAACCGGCCGAAGAAGAATTCAGCCCAGTTGCCCTCAACTCCGTCGACAAGCGCACACATCACCGAAAACTTGCGCAGGCTCAGCTCGGCGTACGATCCGACCTCACATTGCAGCATGCGCACCACAATGCCGCATACCATCTGCCAATATTCCTCCATTTTGGATTTCCTCATTCCAGTCCGGAAGACGGTGACTTCTGGCTTTTTCCATTGCGCCCACCTCCTCCGGAATTCCACCGTATCATCCTGATGATACGTGGCCACGTCCTCTCCTTCATTCATCAGTCCGAAGAGATTGGCGAGGTATTCGGCGGTGACGGTGATCAAGTGGCCAAAAACGGAAGTTGTGAAAGACTTCCTGTCGTCAGCTATCACGGCCCGAGCGTAGAACTCGGCTACCATGTGTGGATGGAAAGTCGTGGGCGTCGCCGTCAAGTACTGTCGGAGCTGTTCTCGGTCAATCATTTCCATCAGCTCCGGCCCATGATGCTTTAGGGCTAGCTTCGCGTTCAGAATCTTCTCCTTCTGAACCTGTGCAGTCCTAATCTGCGCGTTAGAGAGCTGTCGCCTGGTTGCCGGTCTGTTCAACTGAACCAGTCGGGCGAACGGAAAGGTGTAATCGATATCTTTGATCTTCACTATGCCAGTATACGTAGTCATATGAGCTTCAGCTACTGGTAGGTCTGGTGAACCAGACGAGGATGATGTAGATGTAGATGGAGGGTTATCAGCTGAAGGTTGAGAAGATGATGCCATGACTTCAGAAATATTCAAAGAAAGATGAGAGAATTTTGAAGGATATTAGGGTTCTGAAAGTAGGGAAACATAAAGATTAACCCGAAGGAAGTGATCGGGTATATATACGAAGGGCCATGCAGGATCAGACATCCAGGATCAACGCTCAGCAAGCGAGGATCGACGGTCATCAGCTGGCCCGATTCCCTGTGCGACGTGCGCGGTCGTGCTGACGTGGGCTACGCCGTGAAGCTGACTTGGCGTTCTCTGATTGGTCGCAAAAGTGCTTTTGACTGCGCAGTCACTGTGCGCATTAAATGTGGCATTAAATGCCGCATTAAATTCTGAGGACTGTACACGCTACTTGGATTTGAACAATCCCGCCTTTTCTGCGACAGCTGGAACGACTCTTGGACTGCAAGAGATCGTCAGTTGAGAGCTGGGACTCAACTGGTCATCAGTAGGATATGCCAGTTGAACACTTCCCCCTGTCAGCATGGCCTCCTTACCAGTTGACAACTGGTACTTACGACTGGCACCAGTCGTGGACAAATCACCAGTTGTCTGCTGACAACTTGAAAGAGAGAAAAATTGAGAGCTTGAACTCAATTTTATTCCGCATAGTCTTCTCTTCAAGAAATCCACTCCTCATCATCGCCTGAAATTGGGAGCTGGGACCCAATTTCCCTTCAACTGATGGTCTGCACTGGCAACTTCGGAATGAGAGCTGAGACTCATTTCCTTAGACAATTAAGGGATAAGTTCCGCCAGTAGGAACCATCAGTGAGCTAGAGATACCTCTTAAATAAAAACAACTAAGAGCTTGGACTTAGTCGTAATCAGCGTCCTTCAGAAGATCAAGAATAGAATGAGAGTTGGGACTCATTCTTCCTCATCATTGGGGCTCACATCAATCTCCATAAGACCGAGTTTGATGCACAACTCCTTGAATCTTGCTTCTGGAAGGGGTTTGGTGAAGATGTCAGCCAGTTGATCTTCAGTTCTGATGTAGTCCACGCTGACATCCTTCTTCTCGACATGATCACGTATGAAGTGATGTCGAATATCTATGTGCTTGGTTCTAGAATGATGAACCGGATTCTTCGTGATGCACATAGCGCTGTTGTTGTCGCAATAGATTGGAACACAGCCAGTGTCCACTTCATAATCCTCCAGTTGTTGCTTGATCCACATAATTTGAGCACAGCAACTTGCAGCGGCAACATACTCAGCCTCAGTGGTAGAGGTAGCAACTGAATGCTGCTTCTTGCTAAACCAGCTGATTAGCTTGTGTCCTAGAAACTGACACGTACCACTGGTACTCTTTCGGTCAATACGGCATCCAGCAAAATCTGAATCTGACTATCCAATGAGTGTAAGCTCATCATTCCTGGGATACCATATTCCAAGAGATTCAGTCCCCTTCAGATATTTCACTATCCTCTTTGCTGCTTCCATGTGTGACCTTTTCGGATTGGCTTGAAATCTGGCACACACTCCGACTGAGTACGAAATGTCGGGTCTGCTGGCTGTGAGATAGAGAAGTGATCCAATGATTCCTCGGTAGATGGTAGGATCAACTGATTCACCTTGCTCATCAAGAAATATTTGACAACTGGTGCTCATAGGTATTCTGAGGGACTTAGTTTTCTCTGGGCAATACTTCTGAATTAACTCCTTCGTATACTTTCGCTGGCTGATAAAAATTCCATCAGCTGACTGCTGGACCTGGAGTCCGAGAAAGTATGTTAACTTGCCCATCATACTCATCTGAAATGATGTCTGCATCAGTTGAGAAAACTTCTCGCAGAGAGTTATATTCCTTGATCCGAATATGATGTCATCTACATAGATCTGCACCATTAGCATGTCACCACCATCCTTGAGTAGAAAGAGAGTCCTATCAATCTTCCCTTTCCGAAATCCATTGCTGGTGAGAAATTGTGACAGCGTTTCGTACCAAGCCCTTGGCGCCTGTTTCAATCCATACAGGGCCTTTCTCAGCTTGTACACCTTGGTGCCAACTTCAAAGCCTGGAGGTTGCTCGACATACACCTCCTCTTTTAGCTCGCCATTCAGGAAGGCGCTCTTCACGTCCATCTGGAACACCGTGAAGCCGTGATACGCTGCATATGCAAGGAACAGCCGTATCGCCTCCATTCTTGCAACTGGTGCGAAGGTCTCATCAAAGTCGATGCCTTCACACTGCCTGTAACCTTTGGCGACTAAACGAGCTTTGTTTCTGACCACGGTGCCATTCTCATCTCGCTTGTTCTTGAAGACCCACTTGGTGCCAATCACTGACTGATGTGATGGTCTCTCCACCAAGTCCCAAACATTATTGCGAGTGAATTCAGCAAGCTCTTCTTGCATGGCATTAATCCAATCAGCAGATTCTAGCGCTACTCCTATGGAAGTAGGTTCCATTTGAGAAATAAAACAACTTAGGAGCGCACTGCCGTGTCGAGTCTTAACTGAACCTTCCGGATCACCGAGAATAGCATCGGTTGGGTGATCCCTCAGCCATTTGGGAGGACCAGCGACTGCTGGTGCCGGCTGTGAAATAGGTTCATCTGTCCTGACGACTGGTGCTTCCACATTTCCACCAGTCGGAGCTGGAAGAATAACTGGCGGTTGAACATCACCAGTCGGAACTGGAACTACAACTGGCGGTTGATCACCAGTTGGAACTTCTTCATCAGCTTCACTGTCTGACTGACTTCCCGAACCTTCACCAATGATGTCAGTATCAGCTGGTGCATCCACTCCAGCTGGTTCATCGTCATCTTCTGGCTCAAAGATTCTAGTCAGAATTCCCCCTTGATTTTTGCTAGTTCCACTCAGGGAGATTGAGTGTAAGGTCTCAGCAAGGTCATTTGCATCACCGACCCTCTCAGGTTGCTGATGGGCACCTGAGGTAACTGGTTTAGAAGATGATCCATTCATAGGTCTAGTCGAACCAGTTGGTTGAGCATCGGAAGAATTCCTGCCCAACTGGTCGCTGACATCCTCGACCTCAGGAACATCTTCAGCCAGTTGGCGTAAGGTCCTGCGCACTAAAGTAGCTTCATCAAAAACAACATTGCATGTTATTTCCACAAGCTGGGTAGTCTTGTTAAATACTCTATAGCCCTTGTGAGAGGGATGTCCATATCCGACAAACACACCCTCATCAGCCTTAGGCGAGAAAGCATTTAACTTCGACTTCCCATTATTATGGATATAACATGGTGAACCGAATGCACGAAGATGAGCTATAGAAGGCTTACGACCAAAATACGCTTCATAGGGAGTTTTCTGGAGTCTGTCGTTGATCCCGCTTCTATTCTGAGTGTAGCAGGCAGTCACCAACGCTTCTCCCCAGAAACTCTGTCCCAAGCCGGACTCTGCCAGCATGGACCGGACCGCTTCTTTCAGCGTCCTGTTCCTACGTTCTGCCAGTCCATTCTGCTGCGGTTGCCTTGGTGTAGATCTCTCATGCTTGATCCCGGCCTCCGCGCAAAAATCCATCAGCAGACTGTTGCAGAATTCAGTCCCATTGTCTGATCGAATTCGCTTTACCACGGCTTCTCTCTGTTTCTGAGCTTGGATGATCAATTCTGGAAGAATGATCTTCACCTCATCCTTGGTTCTGAGAAGCTTTACCCAGGTATAGCGCGAGTAGTCATCGACTACCACCAGCGAATATCGTCTTCCTCCAATGGTTTGCGGTGTTACTGGTCCAAACAGGTCCATGTGTAACAACTCGAGTACCTGACTGGTACTGGGACAGACTGGCGACTGGTTCTTGAAGGACTTCCTAGTTTGTTTGCCTTGCTGGCAAGCTTTGCAAATTCCTTCCTTCTTGAACCCGCCCTTGGGAAGACCATCTACAAGATCATGCTTGGTTAGATAATTAATAGTTTTGAAGTTTAGATGACTTAACCTTTTGTGCCACAGCCAGTTAGTTTCCATGGAACTGGTGGTTACAAAGCATGTATCAGTCTTCCCACTTTGCCAGTCAACAACATAGAGACCTCCTTTCCTTACACCTTTCAGCTTGGTCTCGCCAGACTCTTCATTCTTGATCTGGCACCCTGATTTGTCAAACACAATGGTATAACCATTGTCGCACAGCTGACTGATGCTCAGGAGGTTGTGCTTCAGATTGGTGACAAGGGATACATTCACAATTCTGACATCATCCTTCTCGATGCAGCCCTTGCTAATAACTCTGCCCTTGGAGTTATCACCAAAAATAAGTGGAGGTCCTCTGACCTTGGTGAGCTCAGAAAATAGGAACTCCTCACCAGTCATGTGAGCCGAGCAACCACTATCTATGATCCACTCGCTCGATCTCTGAAGCTGTGTTGCATGATCCTGTTCCTGCAAGAAAATGAAATTATTTAGGTCCCCGATCATCAGCGGGTCCTACAGGGTTAGATCTCTGGATCATTCCTTTTGGAATCCAGACTTGAGTAATCTTCAGCTCGGTGTTAGCCTTGCTGACATCACTTGTGGCCTTTCCCTTCCTTTTAAAATAATGCATGGATTTGTTTTTGGAAGGTGTGGCTGTGTGCGGTTCCTCTGGAAGTATTCTTCCTCCGAGGGTGTTGGAAATTTCTTTCCGATTGCTTGTGTTGCCTTGGTGGTCTCTGGAATTGTGGACCACGATGATTAGCCTTCCCAGCCCTTGAGAAAAGGTTTTGATTGGGCTCAGGCCTCCGATAGGTGTTCCTCCTATCGGGAAATATCCTTCTCTCAGTATCCCGCTGAGATTTGGATCCCTTGTAAGCATGCTGGCAACTGGCATACTTGTAAGGTTGGGCGTGGAATCTCTGGACAGCTGGTGCTGGCTGTCGGATTCCACTGGCAGCTGACGCTGACTTCCTTGCCTTAGAATATTTCGGCTTAGTCTGCGTCTTCGGGTATGCTGGCGTCCTGTCAGCAGAGGATCTTGCCAGTTGAGGATTTTGTCTTGATGACTCACCTATGTATCTGGACTTATGGTTCCTATGCTGATCAGCCATTCGGGACTGACTGGTGTTACCAGCTGGTGCTGATGCATTTACCAGTTGGCCCTTACCCTTACCAGTACTGATTTGTTCGGGCTGGTTTATGCTCAAATCCTTTGTAAATCCCAGCCCGGACTTATCAGAAGGCTTTCTCCAATGACTTAGAGCTGCTTCCAAGTCTTTTGAGCCTTTATTTAGAAAATTTATTTTATTTTCTTGCTCCAGAACGAGATTGTGAAAATTATCTCGCTCAGTTTTTGTAATTTGAAAATTTTGGAGCAATTCAAAGTGAGTCTTTTTCAAAGTGGCTAGCTCTTCACTGATTGACCTCGATTTTTCAATCTCCTTGGTCAAAATAGAAACTTGATCTTTCAGCGAAGTATTTTCGCCAGCCAAGACATTCTTTATTTCATAAAATTTTAAAAATTCTTTTTGAAGAATGTCTATAGTGATAGCTTCTGAGTCGGAGCAACGCGACTCAGAATCGTCTAAACTGATAGAAGGTATGATATGCATTGGGGAAGCTGATGATTGTACCTGATCATCAGCTGCAAGTGCCTCTTCACTGTCAGCACTTCCTTCAGCTGACTCCTCGCCAAAGGCTGCCATGAGTGCCAGTAGAGCTTCCTCTTCTGACTCCTCGTCTGACGCATACTCCCCATCATCATGGTCGGGTATGTCAGGCACTTCTGTCCTGGTCAGCATAGCCTTGGCAACGGCCTTGGAGGCGCGCTCTTCAAAGAGCTTCTTTAGCCTTTCCCGCTCATTTTTGTCCACCTGTGGACATTCAAACTTTAAATGATCAGGGGATTGACACTGGTAGCAAGCACGGGGAGCTCTCTTGACGAATTTTCCGTCAGTTGAGCTTTGAGATACTCCCTGCTTTGACTTGGCTTTCTCCAGAAGGACAGCCAGTCGTTTCATCTGTTGCTCAAGTTCTGCGATAGAGCTTTCGCCGTCTTTTGAGTTAGATCCCGATGTGGCTGGGATCTCTTTCTTCTGGTTGTGCTGGGCAGCAGGTCTGTCAGCATGGAAGGGCTTCTTGTGCTTCCATTTGAAGTCCTTCTTGACGAAGTAAGCTTCGTCTTGAGCTTTGATGCTGGGGGATCCGATGTTCCTGATGGCCTCATTCTTGTTCACCATCTGGATATCCCACTCGTGAGCCTGCAACTGAGCAAATAACTCCTTGGGAGTCATCTTGGACAGGTCCTTCTCCTTCAGAGTTGTGGTCTTCACGAACCAGTCCTCCTTGGGCATCTTGGACAGGATCTTGGCATTAAGATCTTCATTTGAGTACTTTCTGTCCAGTGACTTTAGTTCGCTGACAATGGCGTTGAATCTCGCCTCCATCTCCTTGATGGTTTCTCCAGGCAGCATCTGGAAGGACTCGTACTTGTCCACTGCAACCTGCAATTTGTTGCGTTTCATTTGATCAGTTTCTTGACATAGACTATCAAGATAATCCCATACTCCCTTGGCATTGTCAAACTGGAGGGCTTCCTCCATCAGTGACTCTGGAAGCGAAGCGAGGATCAACTCGTGAGCAATGGAATCCAACTGATTCCGCTTCCTGTCCTCAGAATTCAATTCGTCTTGGGGCTTTGGGATCACAGCAGCTGGACGATCTCCTAGCTGGTGCTGAATCTTGGTGATCTCAATCGGCCCTGTCTCTAGCACATCTTTCATCTCTGGATGGATGCTCTTTAGAGAGATGAGCGACCTCTTTCGCCATATATCATGCTTCACCGACTTGTAGTCGAGTAGCTTCGGAGTATTCATCTTGATGTACCTGAGCTAATCAAACAGACAAACAAATAGCGCGCAAGGAAACGCGAATCACGGTCCTAAGCGACTCAGATACGAACGGTCTATAAGAACCTGGCTCTGATACCACTTGTTGGTCCCGGATTATCAGGGTATAACTTAGCAGCGGAAAATGTGGTTAATCGTTTCTTGCACTCTGCTGGTTACTCAGCTGACTGGGACCTTGTCAGCTGGTAAGTCAACTTGCACTCTGCGTACACAGCTGACTGGCGACTGGCTCGTCAGCTGGTAGCTCAAGACTTAGAATATTTTTAGCCTTGTTTGCACAGTTATATCAGTTTTCAAATATACACCAGCACTTGGGTGCTGGGTTTTAAATCAGTATGAAATGCAGAAAGCTGATAAAAGACAAAGGATTTATAGTGGTTCGATCAATTGATCTACGTCCACTCTCCAGTCGTAGCACTGGAAATTCACTATAGAGTAATCAGGTACAAGTTGCCTACGATCTATCTCTAGCTGGTGCGACCCTTGTCCACCACTTCGCTAGATCAACCGCTCCCGGTCTTGATTCCTTCTTCAACTCTGATCAGCTGGTGGAGTGCGAGCACGTCACTTCAACCTCCACAGCTTCACTGGGTGTTTAGTTCTCCCAAGAACGTATCTTCTTAATACGGCAAAAGCCCGTAATAACTCCGGTGCTGGCTGGCACAAGAGCTGCTGTGAACTTTCTCAGAAGAGAAAGATCACCAAAGAGATCTGTAACTTACAAGCTGGAAGCTTGAAGTCTCGTGTTTGAATAAATCAACACACGGTAAGCTTTAAGAAAAGCCTCGAAAGATGTATGCACTTCTACTTGCTTGAGCGTAATTAATTTGCAGTCTTTCGGTAGGTGAAGAGTATTGAATGTTGATGGATCCCAGGTATTTATAGACGCGGGATCCCATTCAAATCTACTAGCCGTTTGGACACATCCGGAAAGGTTTCTGTCCTCGCATGTCCTTCTGACGGCGGCAGGTAGGAATTTCCGGAAAGCGCCATGCTTTTGTCCACTTTATCTGACATTGATCTCTTTATGTCAGAACGGCACTATTCGTCAGTACGAGGAATCGGAACTGGTGTCTTGAACTGATAGACTTTAAGGTATCCTCCCTTAAAGTCATACTTTGTCAGCTTATTCCTCAGACGAATCTTCTTTTTGTCTCTAAGACTCTGGGAGAGCGAATCTTGAATTCTGCTGGTAACATCCGACTGGCAGAACATACTGGTGATCTTGTGCTGGCAGTCTCTGCTGGTGACTTGCGTTGGCACAATCTAAGTCTACCAATTTTGTCTGGATGTTAACTCTTGGAATCTCCCATGACTGGTGACTTCACCGCTGGTGAACAGTGTCAGTGAGAACACCTATTCTGCTGGTAAGGTTTGTCAGCCGCCTGCTGATGAAAACCTTCCCAACTGGTGAACAGTAGCCAGTCATTAGCTCTTCTCATGCTGGTGAACAGTGTCAGCACGAGTCTTGTCAGTCGCTTGTTGGTGAGACTTCTCTCAACTGGTAAGTATATCTCATGCTGGTGAATAGTAGCCAGCATGAGTCTTGATCAGCTGCGACTTACAACTCAAAAGACCTAAACAGGACTTTACATTTGAGACTAGAGCTAATCTAGAGACAAACTGACGCTGGTAGGACTTTGGATTTGATCCACCAAAACACCAAACTAGAATCTAAGCAAGTAGCTACTGGGGAAAGGAAACTTAGCCAAATTTCCCAACAAAAACTAATCTCGCTATTTTATAAAAATCTAAAATCTCAATACTAAAATAAAAAGAATTTTCGGCTCTCTCAGCACCTTCACACCCTATTTTTCTTCAATCTCAGCCCCCTTCTTCTTAATAAATTGCCGATAAAGAAAATTATATCATAAAATATCATATCGTCCTATTATTAAAACTGAAAAAAAATCTCAGCTGGGGGGGGGGGGGGGCGGGCCACTTGCCATGATCCATAGTCATAATTTTAATCTTCTCCTTGATGCTCCTTTGTTTTCTTCAATCTTTTATTTATTTCCCTCTTTCTTTCTATAATGTTTTTACTTTTGATGATGTGTACAGAAGAGGATTAGAGACCTCTATTTATAGTGATAGATTTCATATGTTGTGCCATTTACAAAAAAACACAACATTTCACTTATGTCTCCAAGAGTTGCATCCTTTCATTTAATCTTTAATTATTTTATTATTTTATATGAAATGATGCAACTCTTCATTTCAATCCTCAAAGATTGTGACCATTCATTTTATTCTAAATGTTATTATATATTATACAATAAGATACAACATTTAATAAAATAACTTTATTCATTTAAAGGGAGAGAGAAGGGAATTAAAACCCATAACTCTATTTATTTAATACTTAATAGCTATCATCTTAAGTAAATTAATATAGAGTCATATAATTTAATTACATGGGCCATCATATGATTATTATAAAAATAATATAACAACCTCCCACTTGGCCCATATAATGAATTGAAGAATCATCAATCATAAGTGCGCACCTTTCATTGACCCTTTCAAATCAATATCTTTAATAAATTAAATTAATTCGGATCATGGCGGTCACAAAATCGATTTGTCGACATGATTCCTTCCATGTATCACAAAATTAACCCAATTTAGATTTCCTTCTTTCAAGGAACATTTATATTATCTCACTAAAGTAATCATGTATACTTTGTAATGTGAGATAATAAACAATTAAGCAAAAACATGACTTAAGTTGAATTCACAAGTATCATTTTGCTTATGAGCAATGCATTTTTTGTGTATACACATACTTTAATATCACGCCAACAAGGACTTGTCTATTACACCCATTCTTTTAACATGGCCAATAAATATTTTGGGCAATAATCCTTTAGTAAGCAAATCCATTATCATTAGTGTACATTTGGGCTCAATGATACTTTATGTTTTTGCACTTCTTCTTGACAAGTATTTCACTCATCGTTTAAGAGAAAAAGACACTTGCAGAATTATCACAATACATTCTCAGTGATCTCACTATAATGTTAACAATACTGAGACCTGAGGCATATTCTGCAACCACATTCCATGAACTGTAGCCTCAAAGCATGCTACACGAACATACAATTAAAACTATATTTCCTTATATCTACATATCTTAAATATAATTTGAATCCATATGATTTATAACTTGAAAGTCACTAGATCTTTTATTCATGATCATGTAATCCTTGGTGCCTTGTGAGTACCAAAGAAATTCTTTGCATTTCTCTAATAATCTAATCCATATTACTTTGGTATCAACCTATCACTCCAACATTAAAACTGATATTTGGCCAAGTGCATAATTGGGCAAACTTCTAGCTCCGACCACTGAAGCGTAGGAAATATTTTCCATTTCCATTAGTTCTAAATCATTCATTGAAGGACTTGTATTTGAATAATTATGTTCACTTTCTTAATTAGAACCATCAATGAAGTGTACTTTTCCATTTTAAACATCTCTATAATTTTACTAATATAACTTTTCCGGGATTAACCTTAAGTATCCTTGTGATGCTTTATGAAATATTTCTATTCCAATCACATAGGATGCTTCTCCCATATCTTTCTTTTCAAAATTCTTAGAGAGATATTTCTTTACATCATGTAACAAGCCATTATCATTTGCGGCAAGAAGAATGTTATCAACATATAGAATAACAATAATAAACTTGCTCCCACTGATCTTCATATAGATACACCTATCAACAGTGTTCTCTATACAACCATAAGATATAATGATATCATTAAACTTAAGATACTATTGTCGGGAAGCTTGTTTCAATCCATATATTGGCTTTCTTAATTTACACACTAATTTTTCCTTTCCTGCGGTCACAAAGCCATCTGGTTTGTCCATCTAAACTTCTTCTTCCAAATCTCCATTCAGAAAGGCAGTTTTAACATTCATTTGGTGAAGCTTCAAATCATAATGGGCCACCAAAGCCAAAATAATTCTTGAAGAGTCCTTTTTTGAAACTGGAGAAAAGGTCTCTTTATAGTGAATGCCATCTTTTTTAGTAAAACCTTTAGCAACAAGTCTAGCTTTATAACGTTCGATATTGCCTTTGGAGTCTCATTTGATTTTGAAAACCCATTTACAACCAACTTGTCTTGAACCCCTAGGCAACTCCACTAGCTCCCAAACTTTATTGTCATTCATAGATTTTAACTCTTCTTTCATAATATTGAGCCACTTTTCAAAATCATCATATTGAATGGCTTGTTTAAATGAGACTGGATCTTTATCAATGCTTAAGTCACATTCATGTTCAAGTGAGTAAATGACATAGTCATCTGAAATAGCTGATCTTCTTTGTCTTTCAAATCTTCTTAATGCTATTTCTTGTGGCACCACTTGTTCATCTGTGACGGCTCACTTACATCCGCATTCTGTGGGTTTTGAACATTGATTTGCTGTTCCAATAAGTTATTATTATTTGATATAACAACAGGAACAACAATATGAGGGTAGGGTTTTGATGTAGAATTGTCTATTAGTTTTTCTTTAATTTTCACATCTCGTGATTCTCCACTCCCACTAATGGTTCCATTTTCAATTAATCGAGCACTACCAGACTCAACTATTCTCGTACTATGGTTATGACAATAAAATTATACCCTTTTGATTTCTCAGGATACCCAATGAAATAACCACTAATGGTTCTTGCATCGAGTTTCTTTTCACGTGGATTGTATATCCTAACTTCTGCTGGGCAACCCCAAATATGTAGGTGCTTCAATCTAGGTTTCCTTCCTGTCCACAATTCATAAGGTGTCTTAGGAATTGCCTTACTAGGAACCCTATTAAGTAAATATATAGCCGTCTTTAATGCATGCATCCACAAAGACAAAGGTACAGTACTATGACTTAATATACTCCTAACCATATTCATCAGAGTACTGTTCCGCCTTTCTGCTACACCATTTTGTTGTGGTGTATTGGGCATTGTAAATAGTGCACAGATGCCACGACTTTCAAGGAGTTTTGTAAATGGACCTGGACATTGTCCAGTTTCATTAAATTTTCCATAATATTCACCACCTCTATCAGATCTCACAACTTTTATCTTTTTATCTAACTGCCTTTCCACCTCATTAATAAACACCTCTAGAATGTCCACTGATTGAGACTTTTCATGCAGTAGATATAAGTAACAATACCGTGAGTAATCATCAATAAAAGTGATAAAATATTTTTCATTTCCCCAAGATGGAATATCAAAAAGACCAAAAATATCTGTGTGTATTCCAAGAGCTCAATGCTTCTCATAGCTGGGTTCTTTGATATTTGTCTAGTTTGCTTTCCTTTAATGCAATCTATACAAACATCCCAGTCAGCAAAATCCAAATGAGGTAAGATTTCATCTTTTGTTAATCTCATTATTCTTTCCTTGGATATATGACCCAATCTTTGATGCCATAAGTAAGCAGAATATTCATTATATGCACTTAGCTTATTTTCATTAGTACGTTCCACATGGAACAAGGATTCAACAAAAGTAGCATCAAGACTGAAATGATAGAAACAATCTATTAATGTACCTGAACCATAATAGTACATTTGTTTATATAATGAAAATACATTATTACCAATCTTAAAACTATAACCTTCACTATCCAACTTTCCAACAGAAACTAGATTTCTAGCACAATCAGGAACATAAAGACACTTTACAAGATCTAGACAACATCCAGTGTCTAAGATCAATCTATAAATCCCAATTCCCTCTATTCGTGCCTTCATTCTATTTCCCATAAACAAAAATTTATCATTCTCGTTTATGGGCTGGATCAAAAGGAATACCTTTCTTTTCGAACCAAACCTTTCTTTTCAGGCAATCCTTCTTGAAGTGTCCAGTCTTATTGTAGAAGTGATATTTGAGCTCTTTATGGATTCTCCCCTCAATTGCTTTCAATGAGGCTCTAACCTTTCTTTTATTTTTCTTGCCTTTCTTAACTTTGTTGGAATTAGCTTCTTCATGAAATGTAAGATGGATGGAGTGATCTTTCATTTTCCTTAATCTTCCTTCTTCTTGAATTAGCATGACCTTAATTTCTTGAAGGTTCCATTTTTCTTTAAGGGTGTTATAATTAACCTGGAACTGGCCAAACTCAAGAGGAAGTGAGTTGATGATGAACTGTATAAGAAATGTCTCACTTACATCCATGCCCATTGATTTCAGCTTTGCAGCTAAATTTGACATGTCTGTCACATGATCATGAATAGGCTGTGACCAATCAAATTTCTTGGTTGTTAGCTCACTCATGAGATTTCCAACAATAGACTTATCAGCAATGTCCGATTGGGAGTACTCCTTAATTTTCTGCATAAATTCCCATGCATTTTCTGTCTTAGGAATAGATGGCTTAACATTTTCAGCCATCGTCATTTTCAACAAGTGTAAACTCAATCGATTAGACCGCTCCCAAGTGTCATATAAGGACTTGTCAGCTTCTGTTCTGTACTGGTATCAGTAATTATGGGTATTTCGTCTGAGACTATTGCAGAGTCTAGACCCATAACACCTAAATGGAAGTTTACTTGTTCCGACCAATCATTATAATTTTGCCCATTAAACTTAATAAGGCCATTCCCCAAAGCAACTAGACTAGTAGCAACTGCAAACATTACACATGATCATACGTAAATGCTATAAACCTTAAAGGATTTAAACTAGGTTATAAGCTTAAATATATATTTAAGTTAACCTTTGGGCTATACTTAAACATAATCTATTTCAAGAATGGTGCCAAAATAAAGTATATATTTTCATATACAAAAGCCATAACAGATAATCAAATATGTACAAGTAAAACATATATGTTATCTTTGGACAACAAATAATATTTACTCAACATATAGATTTATCCCTTTAATTGTCATTAATTATAAGCAATGATCCACCTTTGGATGATCTCCTAGCATTATAAAAAATGATCTCCATTGTTCCAACACATTTATTGGCATGAAAGAACATTTGAACATTACATAATTAAATATTTTATAACTTTCAAGCTAGCCCACTTTGACGAGCAATTAGCTTGATTGTTATTATAAATATTTAATTCATTAATTATGATAGAATATTAGCATGATCATAAATTTTTAACATTTAAACATAATAGCGGAAGCATTATAAAATCATATAATTATGATCATATCATAATGACAGAAGAAGCATGTATCAATAATATGCATAATTATGTCATTCTCTAAATCATATTCACAACTTTAAAAGCATGTATCAGTAAAATTTTATCAAATTTAGCATGCTTTAATTCTTTCAATAAATCTGATAAAATTTATCTATTATTTTATTTTAATATGGAGAATCATATAAATTGATAATGCATGCTCTGATACCAATTATTAAACTAATTTAATTTTCTAGGATCTTTCATTTATGTGATTCATCCAACATAAATAATTAAATAAAGAGGAATATTATAAATACTTTGATCCATAGCCATAACTTTAATCTTCGCCTTGATGCTCCTTTTTTTCCTTAATCTTTTATTTCTTTCCCTCTCTTCCTTTCTTTCTATAATGTTTCTACTTTTGATGGTGTGTAGAGAAGAGGATTAGAGACCTCTATTTATAGTGATAGATTTCATATGTGTCATTTACAAAAGGACACAACATTTTACTTATATCTCTAAGAGTTGCATCCTTTTATTTAATTATTTTATTTTTATATGAAATGATGCAACTCTTCATTTCAATCCTCAAAGATTGTGACCATTCATTTTATTCTAAATCTTATAATATATTATACAATAAGATACAACATTTAATAAAATACTCCCTACGTCCCATATTAATAGTCCCAAACGAAAATGGCACAATAACCAATGTTTGTGAGTGTAGTGAAATTAATAATTTATTGGTGAGTGTGAAAAAGTTTGTCATTTTAGGAAACGAGACTAATAAATGGGACAGACCAAAAAGGCAAGTGGGACTAATAAAATGGGACAAATGGAGTAACTTTATTCATTTAAAGGGAGAGAGAAGGGAATTAAAACACATAACTCTATTTCTTTAATACTTAATAGCCATCATCTTAAGTAAATTAATAGAGTCATATACTTTAATTATATAGGCCATCATATGATTATTATAAAAATAATCTAACAGTTTTGCCTTGTAAACTGCTTCTCTCGTCTTCACCTCCACAATTTCCTGCTCTGATTTATGGTTTGTCATGTAAATAGAAGCATTTCTAAGAAATTCCAGAAAGAAACTCAACTTCTGGCGAACTGATTCGAGATGGGCTCTGTTATAGCAGGTCCGATCTCTACCGCAATCAAGAACCTGTCGCAGAGAAATCACTGCAGCACGAGCCGGAATCTCCATGTCACGGCGGGCCTCTTTTTCCATGCCGTCGAAATCATACAACAGCCGACGAAACTCTTGATTATCTTGAGCCTGAAGAAGGTTTCGAGGCCTAGTAGATGTATGAATACAGTACCAATGTTTTCAAAATCGGGATTCTATGTAGGATCGTTTTGGGAGGATGAAATCGGATCGGTAGAATCGGATCGTAAAATCGTAAGATTCTACGAAAAAGCAATCTAAACATACCCAAATAATCTAAAAATGTATTCTAGTATAGATTTACACATATTTAGTTCTTAATAATTGTATTTCTCATCCATAAAACATCCTTCTAGACAAATGCATAACTACCGGTAAAAAAGTTACTATTACTCGAGTATAAAATAAACTATGCAATTTCAATTGACAAAATCATTCAAATATCAAATCTAGTTTGCAATATAAAAAATAGTTGTAGAAATACAAAATTAAACATCATGTTAGTCTACACCAAAATTAAACATCATGTTGTTTCTTCTCATAAACTTGAAGTTGCTCGTCATCCCCAAACCCATCAAGACCCTGAAACAGCTTTCTCTTACCCTTCACCCTCCCAAAAAAACCACCACTCTTTCTCCTTGATCTCAACCTCGACCTCCAATCATCACTTTCCCCATCTATATCTCTTGAACAAGAGGATGCCGTTTCACATTGCACCCTATCTGCTCTCTTAGCTTTCTCAAAACTACCAATCACACCAATATCAACCTTCCGCAAATTGATAGTCAGATTTTCCGCTTGTGAAATGAAATTCACCAAATTAATTACGAATGTTCATTCCTCACCGTTGCTAAATTAAAATTGGTTTAGGGCTTTTTGTCGACTGTATGTAGACTAGCAAAGGAGACAGCGGCTGCGGCATCGAATTCTAATCGGAGGAAGGTTAAAAAAATGAGGAGAGAACAGAGTTAAATTGATTTCTAAAGTGGTGGACTTGTTGTGATTCCTAAAAAAATATATTGCAGCCCAATACTAAAAAAAAAAGTGAAATTGAGTGGAATCTCTTGGAATCGTTGGAATCTTACGATTCTACGCGATCCTATACGATTCTACCGATTCTGATACGACTCTACTACAAAAAACGATTTTATACGATTCAGGATCGATTTCCCATGTCAGGATCGTAAAATCGTGCGATTTTACGATCCCGGATCGCGATTTTGATAACATTGTACAGTACAGATCATGCATGAGGCAGCGGCAAGAAGCACCGGTACGACATGACGGACCATGAAAACCACAGGAATCGATGGAAACAAATTACTAGCTACGGTTAATCCGAAGACGGTGTAACCGAATTGACGAAAGTTGTATTTCATTGATGTGCGCAAGCTTCTACTGTCGGAATCCAGAATCCGAAACGTCAGGGATCGATAAGATCTTCTGCCTTGTAAGCTGCCTCCCTCATCTATGTTTCCAGCGCTGCCTTCCGAGTGGAGTTGTCGAGAAGATCGAGCAAGGACATGACCTTCTCATGGAGGGATTGGAGTTGATCTCTGTTGCTGGTTATCAGCAGTCGGCCCGGATCAAGGAGAGTTCTCAGAATTTGGAGGAGAGAAACCAGAGCCGCATAAGATGACATTTTGTCTTCTTGCAAGAAGGGAGAAAAGAAAACAAGAGCAATCACAGAAACATATAAATTTTAAATTTATCCATAAAATATGTTGCAATTATAACAAAGTTTTGCATGAAATGAACTATATGTTTTGATTAAAATAAAGTTTAAATGACAGGCGCAGTATTTTGATTTGAACAGGATAGAATATCAAATGATTGGATTTGGGTAAGATACTATGATATTTGTGTAATTTTTTTTATTACCATTAGTTTACTCTTTCAACTATTTCAAAGGATAATATTACATTCTTCATAATTATTTAGATTAGTTAAATTTTTTATTTTTAAAATGTATTCAAGCCTTTCAGTTTTAAATCTTTTATTTTACTCCCATTAAGATATTGTAAATATTTTATAATTTTTAAAAAATAATTACAAAATATTTTAAGATAAGGGAAAAATACCATACTGTATTGGTTAACCCTCAAAAATACCCCAATGTTTCTCCGTCAATTAATTATACCCCAATCTTTCATTCCGTCAATTAAAAATATGCTCAAGTGCTGACAATGTTCAAATTTTGCTGAGTCATACGTCATATCAGACGTGGCTCCTACGTGGCATATATGTGGCATTTTCTTTTCGTAATATATACGTGGCATGTTTTAAAATTAAAATTAAAAATAAAAAATTAAAATACTAATTAAAACTTAAAATCAAAAATTAAAATAAGATTATGAATAAAATATACCTTCTGTAACACAAGTCTTCACATATTCATTCTGCCATGACTGCCTACAGCTTACCAGTAGTCTGCACAGTGTTGGCCCTCTTGCCCAAAAATCATAAACAATTGATGGAAAACACTAAGAAAGAAGAAGAAAAATATGGAATTTTATGAGTTTTATTTCTTATAAACAACTGTTACAAAAACTCTATGAAAAACTGAATTAATTACTCTAAGCAATGAAAACTACTACCCCTATTTATAAGAAAACTAGGATAGATAAACAAGGTAAATAAGATTATTTAGGATATATCTATATCTTCCTAATTGAATTAGATTCCTTACCAAACTAGATAAGGAAACTAAATATTCTAAAATCAAGGAGTAAATCTTCAACATTCTCCCCCTTACTCCTTGAGTGATTTGAGGTCTCTGACTCTGAGCAAATGTCGCATCACTGCCAACTTCGGTGCTGGTAAAGCCTTTGTTAGTGTGTCGGCCTTTTGTTCATCGGTTCGAACGAACTCCACCTTGATTTGACCTGCTTCGACACATTCTCGAATAAAGTGATACTTCGTGTTGATGTGCTTGCTTCAACCATAAAACACTGGATTCTTCATTAGTGCGAGTGCAGACTTGTTGTCGACGAAGAGCTTCATTGTCTTCGATCTCGAACCAGTCAGTTCGAACAATAGTGCTTTGAACCACAGCGCTTGACATGCTGCCTCTGCTGCTGCCATGAACTCTGCTTCACACGTTGAAAGTGCAATTGTCTTATGCGAGTTCCACGAGAGAAGACAATCATTGATGTAGAATGCCATGCCTCCTGTGCTCTTTCGATCATCTAGGTCACCTGCAAGATCACTGTCAGAATAACCCACCATCTCTTCATCACCTTCTTCTCCTCTTCGAAATACTAGTCCAAAGTGCATAGTGCCTCGAAGGTATCGTAGCACTTGCTTCATTGCCTTGTGATGCATCTCCGTAGGCCTCTCCATAAATTTGCTGGCATCTCCAACTGCATAAGAAAGATCAGCCTCGTGTGAAGAAGATAGCGTAGTCAGCCGATGACTCTTCAATATTCTGTTTCATCGACTGGCTGTCCTTCGAGATCTTTGTAGAGTTGAGCCCTCAGCTCCATTGGTATTCTGGTAGAGTTACAATCAAGCATCCCGAACTGGGTCAGTACCTTCTTGGCATATGCTGTCTGCTTGATCGAAATACTTCCCTCGAACTAGTCACCTCAATACCGAGGTAGTACGATAGCAATCCGAGAACACTCATCTCGAACTCCCCCATTATTTGCTTCTTGAAGACTCCGACCTCTTTCAGATCTTCACCTATTACGATCAAATCATCCACGTAAACACTAACTATCAATCTCGAGTCAGTGCTATCTCTTGTGTACACTGCTTGCTCTTGTGTGCATTTTGTGAAACCTATCTATTTCAGACTTCGATCGAGCTTCAGATTCCAAGCTCGAAGCGCTTGACGAAGGCCATACAGTGTCTTCTTTAACTTCAACACCATGTGCTCCTTCTCTGTGACCTTGAACCCCTCTCGTTGAGTCACGTACACCTTCTCTTCGAGCTCCCCATTTAGAAAGGCTGACTTGACAAAGAGATGGTGTACTTACTATCCTCGATTAGCCGCCAAGGCAAGGATGACTCTAATTGTGTCCATTCGAGCAATTGGTGCGAAAACTTCATCGAAGTCAATGCCTTGTCGTTGCACATAACCCCTCGCCACCAAGCGAGCCTTGTGCTGGATTACTTCTGTAGAGATTTTTACGCTGTGAACCGAATCACAAAATCCATATAAGTCAAACCGTTCAAAGATGTTGAAAACAATTATCATTCGATAGAAAACCCTATGCATGCTCCTATGAATTTAATGCGATGGTTTTAAGGTTACCTTTTGATCTATAGAGTCTGAATCTAATTCGCGTTGAATCCAAATCCGAATCCACCACGCGTACAAGTCAAATATGTGGAAATAGAATTAAATATGCTGCAATTTAATTTAAGAACTCAAATTGAAATAAAAGAACAAAATCCTGTTCTCCAGATCAGGTCTTCAGATCTGTATCCCTTTGCTTTTCCAATCTCGCTACTGGTGAGGATTCCACGAGATTGCACTGCACGAGATAGAGTCGAATTCCTTCTCCTCCCACTGCAGTTGGCACTGCCCCCTTGCTCACTCTCTAGGGTTTCTGTGTTTTTCAACTTATGAAATCTGAGAGGAGAATGGGCTATTTATAATACTAGGGTTAAAACCCTAATGGGCTCCCTTAAGCAATTTGTTGGGCCAGACTTCGGACCTGATGCAAATAATAAAGTGGGCCTATGAATTAATTAATTTCCATGTCCACAACCCAGGACATAATTAATTAATCAATATTAATTCATTCCACCAGATAATTAATACTGACCTACCCCTTTATTACCACGTTATGAGAACAGGTTGCATCGACTCGGTGAATCCCCATATTTAAGGTTACTGGACATTTATTAATTAATTAGAGCTTCTGATAAGCTTCACATAATTAATTAATATCTTATTATCCTGAGTAGTACCACTCAAACATTATCATTTGTGCTTGAACTTAATCAGCCTGCGGGACTTCAGCACGATGAACCTTATTGAGCTCCTCAGGGAATGTCCCCATCCTAATACTCGGATATGGTAATCTAACTCCAGTCATCAGAATGTTCTACACAAGCTACTATCACCCAAGATGCTGATATTTGAGCACGTTAAACAGTCTCTCCACCATGGCAAGTCAAAGTGACATACAACCCGTGCATACTTCTGAACCTTCGTTAGGATTCAGACTCAACCAAGTAATGAGATCTTGTTTCTTCTTAAGTCAGACAGAAGAACACATCTCACTGTGGTCCTATCAATACGCAACTTCACGTACCAGCAAATCACTTATTTTTTACTATATTGCAGCCTACACCGACAGAATAATCCTCAATGCTGTCTCGGCTATGATAACAATATTTTATATCTCGCTAGGTCAAATGATCTATACGGTCTTCTGCGATCTCCTACACGCCGCATGATCTCCCTATAGACGAGACAAGAGGATTCCATTGTTCTCGCAAGTATGTTTGTTCACAGATATGAGATAAGTCAAATGTATACACACTGCAATAAATGCTTTTAGTATACAAATTCTAACAACATCTCCACCTGAGTTCTTTTTCAACTTGAATGCCCATTATAGTCCAATCGCCTTGTGTCCGACAGGTAGTGGTACGAGCGACCAAGTTTCGTTCCTCTCAATGGCTTTAATTTCTTTTGCCATTACCTCTTCCCATTCTGGATGTTCGGCTGCTTCATTGTAGCGAGATGGTTCCTCTGTCTCTACTAACAAGGCTTCCTCGAAGTTCTCACCGAGATCAACTCGAGGAGCTTCTGCTATTATCTAACTGGCACTTCATCACTCTCAAAGTGTCCTCTGACCACTGTGATGGCTGATCGCATGCTAAATCTGCATACAAATCATAGCATAGAGCAAATACATTTATAAAACCCAGAGGTTGTCGAACCCACAGGGATAGTGCAACGAGGGAAAATCATGTACTGAATGTAGTTTTCAAAACCTTTGTTTGGGCAAATCAATTTTAAGGGTTTTGGGTTTTTCAAAACAGATAATTAAAGAGAGAAAATTCAAATATTAAAAAGCACAGATTCTAGGGAAATCTACCAAACTGATCAACATGCAAGAAACAAATATTCAAACCCAGAAAAGATAATTTGGTGGAAAATCTGTTAATGTGGAATTAATTCCTTGGTCGGGCAATTAAATCCTAAATTATCAACTAGTGATTATCTCCTCTCGCAAACACACAAAGTTGATTAATTCAATAAAGATTAGATTTATCCTACAATTGAAATCTTCTTGGTCGGACAGATAATCAAAAGTTTAAATCCTAACTTCCTATTACTAACCTTCACCTCTCGGTCCTTCGATTAATAACTGAAACCTACCTCAATCTTAATCTCTCGATCCTTCGATGAGAATAGATTTTAAAATAAAACATAGGATTTAAACCAATTTTAAGGGTTTGAACAATTGAATCTAAACATGCATCACAGATGGAGAAACCCTAGAACCTGTTTAGGGTTCTAGCCTAACATATTAAATAAAGACATTGCAGGGAAAATTAAAGATTGCATATAATAATGAAGGTTTAACAAAAAGTAAAGAGGAATTCTAACAAAAACTTAAAGTGAAAACAGAAAATTAAAGTAAAGATAAAATTCAACACCAACCACCCCAATTCTGAGCTAAATATGAGTTTATATAGTGGTAGGGTTGAGGCTTTGGATGGTATTTTTGCTCCAAAATTTGTCCATATCTCGATTTGGCATCTTTCCTCCTTTTAATTCTTCAGCACGTGCAAAATTGGTCTTCAAAATCGCGCGTCTCGGCCGGGATATAGGCTGCCACGGCCGGGCCCTTGCCTCGATCACTTTATGGCCTAATTTGGTTTCATCTCGAGCTTCCATCTCGCCCGGGATCTTCTCTGCCACGGCCGGGACACGGTCTCTGCACCACGATCGAGTTGATCCTCAAATCGGTCGAAACAGAAAGCTTCTTTTTGACGAATTCCTTCAACTCCATGACCAATTCTTCACTTTTCCTCACTTTTTCCTGCATAACCATGCACCACAAGCATAATACCTTCCACTATTCACTCATGCTCAATTTATTAGAGAAAATAAACAAAAACACATAAAAGAAAAGAGAAAACAATGTGATAAGAGAGTAGAAAAACGAGCTTATCAATGGCAGCTTTCGATACCTATCACTTTCTTGTTCATTTGACTCGAGCTGATCTACTGGTACAGGGTGGGTTGTTTCTTTCTGGAGTTGACGAAGTGATCTCTTCTTCTGTGGTTGACCTTCTCGGAGTCACTCCGCTTTCAAACTGGGTAGTTCAAACTCCTCCTTGTTCATGAGTAACCTCCTTGAATACTTCGAGGTGCTGGTCATCTTCTGTGTTTCGCCAATCCCAAGCTTTGCTTTCTTCGAAGACAACATCTCGACTCACATGAATTTTTCCGATATGTGGTTCGAGCAGCCTGTGCGCCTTGCTTCCTACTTCAACAACCAAATACACGAACGACTGACTTCGATCATCGAGCTTCTTAAGTTGGGGATTGGTCACCTTGGCATGTGCAGTACACCCAAACACACGTAGATGTGCTAAGTGTGGCTTCTTTCCTGTCCACATCTCGAATGGTGTCTTCTCTTGAATGGGTTTAGTGGGCAGTCGATTTAGGAGATATACTGCATGTCGAACTGCCTCCCCCCAATACTTGCTTGGTACACTCATAGTCTTGAGTAGTGATCGTACCATAGCCATGACAGAAGTTAGGTATATACCTCAGATTCAAAGGAATCCTATCTCCCTTGGAACTTTGGAGGCAAAAAGCTGCAAGTTTGTAGGTGATGGAGGAGAAATAATTGTCTGTAAGGGAGCAGATGATATATTGAAGGGAAGAAGGTTGAATAGCATATATTACCTATATGCCAAAACTATTTTTGGGCAAGCTGATGCAGTTAAGGTAGAAGATTCCAAGTTATGGCATTTAAGAACATGCCATATTAGCCAAAGAGGGGCTGAATGAACTAAGAAGACAAGGTCTTATTAGATTTAACTCAAAAAGTGATCTCAACAACTGTGAAGAGAGTATCTTGTCCAAAAGCAAGAAGCTTCCCTACAAGTCCAGTTTGAAAAGGAGTCAATATCCTCTTGAGTATATTCATGCAGACATATGGGGACCCTCAAGAACAGAAACACTTAGAGGTGGTAGGTATTTCCTATCACTCATTGATGACTACACTAGAAAAGTGTGGATCCATGTTATGAAGACTACGGATCAAGCTGCTGCAAAGTTTAAAGACTGGTACAGCCTAGTTGAGAATGAGAAAGGTGTCAAGGTTAAATGCTTGAGAACTGATAATAGGATGGAGTTCCTGTCTGAAGAGTTTGACTCTTTTTGTAGAATGAAAGGAATTAAAAGGCACAAGACAGTTCCATACAACCACAAAAAAATGGAGTTGTAGAAAGAATTAATAGAGCCCTCTTGGAGAGGGTAAGGTGTTTACTTCTTGGCTCTGGAATGCCTAAGAAGTTTTGGGGTGAAGCGTTGTCCACAACATGTTACTTGGTGAATAGAAGTCCCGCTACAGCCTTGGAGTTTAAAACTCCTGATCAGTTATAGTTTGGAAAGGATCCTGTTGGGAAATAATTCCTATAATCTCCCTTAGGATCACAATTGTAAAAGGTTTTGTTGGATCAAACCTTACTAGAGTGGTCGATCAAATGCTGAAATCTAGTTTAGTCTAGCATACTCTGTAATGTCCTGTATAGGTTATAAATTGAGTTGTAATAGATTAGTCTGCTAGAGGATTTCCTAGCAGATATCGAAGGACAGCGTTTGCTAAAAGTCATACGCTAGCAGAATGCTAAGGCCTTAGCATTTGCTAACATTCAGCAAACTCTGAAAGACACTAGCAGAACAGACGTCAAAGGATCGAGTGTCAACGGAAGCGTTCAGCAAACCAAGACACGATAGTAGATCGCTAAATGAACATTAGCAGAGCAGAATGTCAAAGGCTGAAGCCATACTGCCGTTCTGACAAAAAGCATACACAAAGGACGAGATTTCCCGAAGGAGCTTGGAAAGTACAGATCAATGCCAAAAGCGACTGTTCAAGTCATATCACTCTCGGACAAAAGAAATGTTGTGTCTAACGGATATGGAGATTCAAGATTTGAATCTCCACCTATAAAAGGCAGGTCTAAAAGAGAGAAATGACTACTACTTCTACTACTGCTTCAATCAGAAAAGACATTCGCTAACATTCAAGTGTGAGATTCCTTTGACAAAGTGAACAAAGCGAAAAAGTAGTCAGTTGAGAGCTCGTGATAAGAAGAGTATTCAAAGCTCTCAACAACCAAGAAGTGTCCTTCATTGAACATCTGACACTTCTCTTTAAGAGATTCCTTAACTTCGGTTGAGAATCTTCAATCATTGGGATAAATTCCATCCTAGGAAGATCCAACAGTCATTCCTATAAAGGGTTGACTCCGACGGGCTTTTAGCCGCATTCCTGAAAAGTTTAGAGGAAAACTATAAAAACCTCACCAACAGCGAAGGACAAGTTGCACGAAGGTTCCGCCCTTGACTTGGCCGTAGTTGTGTTTGGAAAAGTGAAAATCATCGGAGGATAGCTTTGTTGTGGCCGGTTCAAAAGTTCGCCGCCTACTACAAGTGTTCGGCAATTCCTTGTACTTCGTATACTTTTCTAGTGAAATCTTAGCATTTCGGCTAAGGAGTGGACGTAGATCTATTTGGATCGAACCACTATAAAATATTGTGTCCATTTACTGTTTTATTATTATTCACTGTTTAAAGTTAATTTGAAACCTAGCAACAGAGTTGCTAGCGTATATCTGAAAACTAACTTAAATCATAACTTGAGCTAAGAAGTATCTTGTAAACAACGATAAGTGTAAGTGACGTATATTTATTCCGCTGTAATTTGTGTTTACATTTAATCACGACGACTCTGATATCTGAGGACCAACAAGTGGTATCAGAGCAGGAGGTTGAAAAACCGACTGCTTCTGAGTCGCTTAAAGACCAGATCTATCTTTTCTTTGCACTGTTACTGTTTTATTGTGCTTGTCTAGCTCAGGAAATCACTTGAGAAGTGAACAAGATGTTGAACCATTCACTTGGAAAGTATACCAAGGAGAACTTCGTATCATGGAAGAAGCTTGCTCTTATCCAGCTTCAGAGCATACATCCTGAAATGGTAGATGTACTTGAAAGAGGTCCTATTAAAATTATGAAAGCTAATACTTTTGTAGGACAAGCTGCTGAAGGACAAGAGCCAAGACCTCAAATGGTTCCTAAACCGTTTGAAGAGTACACAACCGAGGACAAAAAGAGAGCCCAGCTGGAACACTTAGCAAAGAAGCTAATCTATGACTCTCTACCAAAGTTGATGGCGGATAAAGCGCTTGAGTTTGATACTGCTAAGGAAATGTGGGAATATGTCTGCACCTCATCCCTGGAGACAGACCAGATGAAACGCAACAAGCTACAGGTAGCTGTTGATAAATATGAATCTTTCTCCATGATTGCAGGTGAATCCATACAAGCTATGGAGGAACGCTTCAATACTATTATTGGTGAGCTCAGTAATCTTGGAAAGAAGTATGAAAATGGAGAAATGAATCACAAGATTATTTCCAAACTATATCCAAGGGATGACTGGTTTGCCAAAATGACTAGTCTGAGTGAGAAAGATCTCAGCAACACGACCACATCTGAGGTATTCGCTCAACTTAAAACTCATGAATTTATAATACAACAATCGAAAAAGAATGAAGCAGTTGTAGCACGAGCATCATCAACATCCGCTGCTAACTCGGAGGACATAGCATACTTTGCTAAGAAAGACTTCAACAAGTATAAGATGAAGAAGTCCTATCATAACCAAGAGAAGTCTGCTCCAGCAACACCACCAAAGGAGGTTGTTACAACCTCAGGCTCCCAACCTGTTGATCTGAAGATCAGTGAGCTGGAAGAACAAATGAAAAAGCTTCAGAAGTTGCTGATGGAAGCTAAGGCCGAGAAAGAAACCAAAGAAACTCAGCAATCATCCTCATTTACCCGCTCAACAGAGCGAAAGCCTAGGACTTGTTTTGAGTGTGGTTCGCCAGACCACTTAAAGCATGAATGTCCGAAAGTAAGCAAGGAAGAGAGAGAGCGTCTAAAGCAACAATTTGAAAGACGTGCAGTTAAAGCAGTCAAGAGAGCACTGCTGACACGGACAAAAGCTCAAGACATCCCTGAAAATGATGAGGAATACTATCTTTTTTCTGAAGAAGACGATGAGGAGGCCATGCTAGTTCTGATGGCAAACATTGTTGATGACCAGTTCGCTGATGCCGATACTGAACAGAATGCTGAATCTGCTCTAGCAGTCGATGATAACGAGGTACTTTCTACAAGCATTCCTAGCTTTGCTACTATTGAAGAATCGGAGGAATTCTCCTTAGATTCTGAGGAAGACTATCTCACGAAGCTAAGAGTAGAATTCTCAAAAATGTATGAAATCAAGAATGCTATCATTGGGGAGAACACCTCACTAAAACTTGAAATTACATCTTTGACCGAGGAAGTCGAAAGACTAAGGTCTGAAAGTGAGGAATTTTCAAAACTCAAAGCAAACTATTCCGAATTGTCTGAGAAATTTCAAAATCTTGAAAAGGAGAACTTTGCTTTGAAAAGTAAACCCAAAGAAAATTGCATTTGCACATATACATCCAGCAAGGCAGTTCTAAATGCCATTGTTAGCCAACAGAGACATCATAAGGATCGATCCGGTATAGGGCTTGGATATGTGGAAAAAGCAAAGTCTTCGAAGCAGAGAATGATCTTATTCATCTCTGCTGGAACGACTACTGCTGAAAAAGACAAGGGAAAAGACACTGCTGAATCATCGAATGCTCAGCAGAATGCTAAGGATAGGGATTGGCACAAGCAGAATGCAACTGCTAATTCTCAGCAGAGGACACAGCAAATTAATGCTGAGCAGTCTGCTAAGCGGCCACCCCCAGCAGAGTCAAGAAGGATTGCTGAGCAACGTGTTCCTAATGCTAGGAAAGCAATTCCTTCATTTCCCAAGGGCAAGCAGGTAGTTCAATATCATGCTGTAAGACCTCTATATCAATCTTACACACCACATAGTAGGAACAACTATGTGAGGCCTGAGTCCAAATCATTTCCATATCAAAGGACAAGGAAGGCTACGCACACCACAACACCTAGACCTAAGAATGCAAAGCATGTTAATCAGAAGGTCGAGAAGGTTGCCAAAGGTGAAGCAAAGACGAAAGTCTTAAAAATCACCAAGATGTGGGTTCCAAAAGGAACAATGGCACAAGCTAATCCTGCAGGACCCGACGCTAAACGGGTACCTAAATCAACCTAATCATCTGTTTTGCAGGAACAGGATCCTAGAGCTCAAACTTCAAGTATATCAAACGAGTGGATCCTTGATAGCGGATGCTCAGCGCACATGACAGGAAATGAAGAGCTGTTCTCAGACTTGCAGAGATTTCTATATGGATCAAAAGTCAAGTTTGGAGATAACAGTGAAGGCAAAGTTGTGGGAAGGGGATGCATAGAGAGCAATGGATTAAGGATAGTTAACATAGCTCTCGTCTCCAACCTTAAACACAATCTACTAAGTATTAGCCAACTTTGCGAAAATGGGTATACTGTTTCATTTGTCAATACAGGTTGTACTATTGCTGACAATGTTACAGGGGAAGTGATTCTTAGAGGCATCCGAAAGGGTGGCCTATACATTGTTGACTGGGAAAGTGGTCAACAACACTCATGCTTCCTAACTTTGAACAAAGAGGAAACAACATGGCTCTGGCATAAGAGGTTGAATCATCTAAATTTTAAAACCATTAACCATCTTGCCAAGAACAAACTTGTTGTAGGTCTGCCTGCTGAGACATTCAGAAAAGAAGGCGTGTGTAAGGCATGCCAACAAGGGAAGCAGACCAAAGCCTCGTTCAGATCTAATCCAGAAAAGGATACTTCAGGGAGAATTCTTGAACTCCTACACATGGATCTATTCGGACCAGTCACACCATCCACTGTAAGTAAGAAAGTATATACACTTGTGGTTGTTGATGACTTCTCCAGGTACACATGGGTTCGCTTGCTAAGGACCAAGGACGAAGTCAAGATCCTTCTACCAGAGCTAATTCTTAAAGAACAAAATAGCAAAGAGGTCACAGTGAAGAGGATCAGATCAGATAATGGAACTGAATTTTGCAATGGAATCCTGATGGACTTTTGCGCAGAAGCCGGTATTAATCATGAGAAGTCCGCTGCTAGGACTCCCCAGCAGAATGGGATAGCAGAGCGAAGGAATAGAACTTTGAAAGAAGCCGTGCGGACCATGCTTTCTGACACTGGATTGAGTGGAAAATATTAGGGAGAAGCAGTAATGACTGCATGCTACACTCAAAATAGGAGCGCAATCAATGGCAGATTTAACAAAACTCCTTATGAAGTGTACAATGGTCGTAAGCCATCGATTACTCATCTTCGTGCTTTTGGTTCAACATGTTATATCCATAATAATGGGAAGTCAAAACTTAACACTTTTTTGCCAAAGTCTGATGAAGGTGTTTTCCTGGGTTATGGACACCCTTTTCACAAAGGCTATCGAGTGTTAAATAAGACAACTCAACTTGTGGAAATAACATGCAATGTTATTTTTGATGAGTCTACTTTAGTGCGCAGGGTTATCAAAGAACAAAGGGATAGCAATCATGAGACCAATGATGTCCATGGTCAATCAATCTTGAATTCATTCGAAAATATGAGTATTGATCCGACTAGGTCTATGAATGATTCTAATCCAGCAGCAACGCACTCAGTAGGTGACCAGACTGCTGACCAGGCCGGTGATGCTAATGATCATGCTGAGGCCACACCAATTTATCTTAATGATAATTTGGAAGTCTTGAGTTATCCTGACGATGAAGACGACAAAGGAACACCAGATCCAGCAAGGGATGTTAAAGACGATGCTGATGCTGTTATAACCAATGCTGAACCTTTGGAGGCCGTAGCAAACCGAGCTGTAGCAGAGCATTTGAATGCTGAAGTTCCCATTGCTGAGTTACCAGCTGCGGAGGTTCCCATTCCTGAGGTTCCGGCTGCTGAAGTACCTGCCGAAGAGGTTCTTGCTCATGAAGATCCTATAGCAGATGTTCCAGATAATGGCGAACGAGATGCTGACATTCCAGATGCTGAGCACCAGGCGAATAACGAAGGAAATGTTCTAGCAGATAACATTCTGGAAGGAGCACCAAACGCTGAAGGAGTACCAGATGACAATCCAGCACAAATCAGGCCTGCGTGGCTTCGTACTCATCCCCCAGAAGGAATTCTATGAAATGTTAATGATCCATTGTTAACAAGGCAAGGGAATGCCAATGCCATGTTAGCGTGCTACATATCTAGCGAAGAACCCAAGAAGGTTGAAGAAGCTCTACTAGATCCAGATTGGGTGAACGCAATGCAAGAGAAGCTTGCAAAATTCACGAGAAACAATGTATGGGAACTAGTAGACAGGCCGGAGCACCAAAGTGTGATAGGCACTAAGTGGGTGTTCAAAAACAAGAAAGATGAATCTGGCCTAGTAGTCAGAAACAAGGCTCGTCTTGTAGCCAAGGGATATAGACAATGCGAGGGCATTGACTATGATGAGACGTTTGCTCCAGTGGCAAGGCTGGAGGCAATTCGCCTATTTCTGGCATATGCTGCGTATCATGAGTTTGATGTGATGCAGATGGACGTGAAGAGTGCCTTCCTTAATGGCGAGCTCAAGGAGGAAGTCTATGTCGAGCAACCTCCGGGATTTAAGCAAGGCAATCAAGTTTACAGGCTCAAGAAGGCACTGTATGGTCTGAAGCAAGCACCAAGAGCCTGGTATGGAACCCTATCTAAGTTCTTGCTGTCTAATGGATTTCAGAAAGGAAGGATAGATCAAACTCTCTTTCGTATCAAGGATGGAGATAGTATTCTGCTAGTTCAGATATATGTTGATGATATAATCTTCGGGTCAAAGAACCAAGATCTATGTGATAGGTTCTCCGATCTCATGACTAGCAACTTTCAGATGAGCATGATGGGAAAATGTCTTATTTCCTTGGATTGCAAGTTCAACAGTCCAGAGAGGGAATTTTCATTCACCAGAAGAAGTATACTCGTGATCTCATTGCAAAGTATTGTCCAGAGAAGACTAAGAGCCTACGAATTCCTATTAGCACAACCTGCATTGCTGCTCTTGAGAAAGAAGGAGAAGATATGAATCCTACTCTGTATCGAGGAATCATAGGGTCACTGCTATACCTCACTGCTAGCAGACCTGATATCTCCTATGCTGTTGGTTTATGCGCAAGGTATCAAGCCAATCCTAAGAAGACACACTTTGATACTGCTAAGAGGATTGTTCGTTATTTGAAGTGCACGGAGGGACTAGGAATCTGGTATCCAAAAGCCGATAGCCTTTCTTTAAGTGGATACTCGGATTCAGACTTCGGAGGATGCTAGATTGACCGGAAGAGCACCAGTGGCACGTGTCAATTTCTGGGACACAAGCTCATAAGCTGGTTTAGCAAGAAGCAGCACTCTGTTGCCACATCAACCACAGAAGCAGAGTATGTGGCAGCTGCTAGTTGTTGTTCACAGATTCTCTGGATAAGACAACAATTGCAGGATTATGGAATTGCTCCTGAATGCGTGCCAATATACTGTGACAACAATAGTGCCATGTGCATTACAAAGAATCCTGTCCATCACTCCAGAACAAAGCACATCGATATCCGTCACCATTTCATTCGAGATCATCAGGAGAAGAAGGACATTGATGTCAAGTATATATGCACTGAAGATCAAATTGCGAATATCTTTACAAAACCTCTCCCAGAATCAAGATTTAAGGAGTTATGTATTAAATTGGGTCTTATGGAGTTAGACGAGACCTTGGATGAATGAAATCGTGTTTTCATTCTTTCTGGATTTCTTGAAGACTTAGTACTCGATATATGAAGATGCTAAGGAGTCTGGGATTGATTTGCTGAATATTTTGTTTAATCTGCTGAATTAGCTTATTTAAAGAATATGTGCATAAATCATGTTTGAAGTCCTATCACTGCTGAAGAACGATTCAGCAGAGTATTCTTATATTTTCAGCAGAGTGTCCACCTCATCCTTCCCCAGCAGAGTATTAACTTGTCTCAGCAGAGGATTTGATTAATTTCTTCAGATGAGTTATACTTACATGATTTTCATACTCGAGCGTGTTGAATTTTTCTTCTCTATCATATTATATGAGAATTGAAATTATTGAGATGAAGAAACAGAGGAATAATCAAGCATAGACTTCATTAATATTAAAAGAAGTAAGAACTACTCGTCTTGCACCAGAATACAGAGGGGAGAGAGGAGGAGGAGATTAGAGTAAGAAAAGGGGTGGTACACATCATCATCAACAAAAACCATCTATACATCAAAAAACTATATCAAATCATCAGCAGAGGGTGGAATCAGCAGAGGGTGGCATCATGGAGTGGAAGGGCCCATCGGGTAGAAGACGACGCGACCAAGGGTTGAAGGGCCAGAAGCGAGTTCAGGAAAACTCTGCTCCAGCAGCCAGCTAAGCTGCATCCCATTGGTCAGATCCGCCGTAGGCCAGTAATCAACGACCGTCTTCACCTCTTCGAAGACCAGGCTGGCCCAGTCAGCGCCTTGCCATTCATCGTCCACAACCATCATCGCCTGCCAGGATTGCTTGGAGATGGTGTACTCATCATCAGCATACATCCCATTCACCATATGCTTGACGACTTGGTGAATGACCCTGTACTCCGGACGAAGACTCAGAGGGGATATCTCTGTAGAAAACCTGCACCAAGGCCCTCGCTTCCAATGCTTCCAAGCAGCATACTCCGGGGCCACGTCGCCGGTTCGGTAGTCGAAGACTGAGTGAGCGCCTCTGGGTAACTCAAAGTCCTTCGCAAAAGAGTCTGCTGTCCACCTCACCATACGGATGTTCAGATAACCGTAGATGGCCTCGCCCTCAACCTGAGCTTGACGGAAGAATTTCTGGAGAATCTCGTCATGAAAGTGATGCGGCATCACAGACACGTACTTGTGGATTCCGGCCGCGACCAATTTCTGCATCACAACGTTGGCAACCCTAGGATCATCCGCATAGCATTCGCGGAGACAAGCCTCGCTGAACACCTCATTCCTTTTGACGTTCAAACTTCGAGAAGGGGAATAAGGAGAACAGGGGTAGGAGTAGGGAGAGTAAGGGGGTTCATGCGGCGCAGGACTCGAAGAAGAAGAAGACATTTTTTTTAAAGATTAAGTATTGAAGAAGAAGGTTTTGGAAGATATATGTGATTATAAAGAGTCTATTTATAGACGGGAGATCACTCGAGCATTGATGAAGATTTGGTTCATCAATAAAGAGGGGTGATGATTGATAAGTTCGTTATTTCGCTAACTTATCATTGAGTTTTTGTCC